>JARQOC010000004.1:90010523-90117295 GCA_033576535.1 Allobates femoralis | reverse complement strand
TCCAACATGGGTAAAAAAACATGAGCTCTAATGCAGTGCACCTGTCCCAACTAATTTCTGTACAAAATAATATTCTTAGCTGCATAGTCTCTAGTGTTACCTACACAGACAGGAATAAGCCTAAGGGTACCGTCACACTTGGCAACGGCCCAAGAGATGTCGGTGGCGACGGACGGGAGCGCACACGTTTCTGGCACCCCACCAGCGTCGCTGCCCCCCGTTTACACGGGGAGACATCTCCGGCGATGGGTCGGCGAGCTGAGAGGCAGCATTGCCGCCGGGGTGTTTCAATACCCCAGCGGCGATGCAGTACAATGGGAGCCTATGGCTCCTATCGCCTGTCGGCTCGCCGGTGGCCGTTTTCATGGGGCGATGTGGACACATCGCCCCAGATCGGCTGCCTGGTTTCAGAGCACTGATTTGAAACCAGGCGACCAGTAAAAGGCGTCGCCATCGCCCCTTTACATTAGGCAACGCAGGGGTGATGTCGCCGCCGATAGGCCACGCCCCTACGTTGCCTATGTAATCGGCGGCGATGTTGCCACGTGTGACGTGGCCTTAATGGAAACCCTAGGAGACCACAACTTGGACTTGGCTGCCTGAAAGGCCATTGAGCTGTCCCTTGTACCTCCTTAAGAACCAGAAGGAGATTGATGAGCACTATAACCCAGAATAGAGAAAGCATGCAAACATAGGTAAGGACTCAAGGTGTGGAGATATAAAACAAGTGCACAAGTGGAAAAATAGCTATTGCAAATAAGAATTGCCTCCTGCAACCTAACTATAAACAGGAGAGAGGAGTACATTAGACAAGTGATATAGCAAAGAGCAAATACCTAGCTGATCTGTGTCTTACAGGATAGAGGAGTACATTAGACAAGTGATATAGCAAGGAGCAAATACCTAGCTGATCTGTGTCTGACAGGATAGAGGAGTACATTAGACAAGTGATATAGCAAGGAGAAAATACCTAGCTGATCTGTGTCTGACAGGCAAAAATCCTTGTCAGTAGAGTTGGAACTCCTTAGCAGAATCCACATGGGAATATAGCTAGCAGAGAAGACTAACATAAGGAGGGTATAAATAGCCACATCTGAAATGTGATAGGGTAGAGAAAATGAACAAATAAAAGCACCTTGCTGACTGCAAACCAAAGAATAGAAGCAAAGGTTAAAGGTAGGGATGGGCGAATTACTCGCTACTATTCGGGACTCGCCCGAATAGTAGCGGACTCGGGGGACTCGCTACTCGCCGAGTTTCCTTAGGAATTACTCGGGGGTAGCGAGTCCCTGTACTTTTGCAGTGTATCTATACAGATACACTACAAAAGTACCCTAAAAGTTAATCTAAGGGGTTAAAAACAATAAACATTAATACTCACCTCCTGTACTCCTGTACCTTATGTACCGGGACCGGTACCGAAGACCTCTGGCTGTTACAGGACCTCCGAGACCACCGGGAGAAGATGGGGAAAAGGACCTTGCAGTTCAGCCAATCAGGATGCGGCTAGCGGTCACATGGGTTTGTCATATGGTCTCCTTTCTCCTGGTTCAAGTTCTAAGTCTGCAGGTCCTCAAGTCTCTGCGAGCTGCTCCAGCCGTGCTCTTCAATAAGATAGGATATGTGAATTCAATTTGCACGGTCTCGTGCTGAGCGCTCCAAAACAAAGCTGAGGACTCTGCTGACTGGAAAGTCCTTTTATTGAAAATCCTCCATCCACCACGACATGTTTCGACGGTGTAGTACCGTCTTTCTCAAGTGGTTATTAATGGCATTGCTAGGCGTCACCCAACTGTTTTGTGGCCGTTGGACCTTTAAATCTTTTACATATTGCTGTAATGTGCATGCTCTCAAAGCACCACTACACACACACAGTCCTTTCACCATTCAACACTGGCCTGTACCAGCATCAAAATGTTTCTTTTCTGTGGGTGGAGTTTGCACTCTGCTGTCCTGTTCATGATGGGAATATGGGGGATTCAGCTCCTCTGTGCTTGACATCTGCGACCTTCTTCTTCCTCCCATTTACCCTAGGTGAGTCCCAAGATGAATCCTTTATGTTTACAACAGTTGCAGTATTTCCTATATAATGTATATACAATAGGGATGGGCGAATCTACTCGCTAGGACTCGTTACTCGGCGAGTAGTAAGGGACTCGCAGGACTCGGTACTCGGCGAGTTTCCCAGTGATGACTCGCACGAGTCCAATGCAAATCAATATCAATCCTAGTTTTGTCAGAAACGCTGACAAAACTAGGATTGCCATTGTTTGCATTGGACTCGTGCGAGTCATCACTGGCTACTGTGCCAGTGATAGCAGGGAAACTCGCAAAGTAACTGCTGTTTCTTTGCGAGCCGAGTCCAGCTGTCTTCTCTGTGCAGCTCCAGGGTCCTAGAACCTGCCTGCTCACAGAGATGATGTAGCAGTGCTGAGATTATTCTCAGTCTGCTCATTCCCTGTGCATGTAGCAGAGAGGACATCGCGTTTTGGACTACGTCGGACGGAAGAGGATTTTTTTAATTAAAGATGGAGTTCCTAATGGCTTTTTTTTTTTATTTCAAATAAAAAATTTTCTCTGTGTTTTTTTAACCCTTTATTGGAGATTCTTAGTGGCTGGGTCAAACGTGGCCTGACATTAAGAATCTCGGGCTTAATACCAGCTTGTATAACAAAGCTGGTATTAACCCCTTTATTACCCAGCGTGCTACCGCCACCAGGGCCGCTGGAAGAGCGGGGTTCAGCGCCAGAGGATGGCGCTTCAATGAACGCGCCATCTTCTGGGGCGGCTGCGGGCTGCAATTTGCAGCGGGGGGTGCCCAGAAAGCTTGGGCATCCCTGCGCTGCGGATTCCAGCCCTCAGCTGCTTAGCTGTACCTGGCTAGACATAGAAATTGCGCGGAGCCCCACGCATTTTTTTAAAATTATTTAATGAATTTCAGAGTCAGAGTCTCAGAGTCAGAATCTCAGAATTTCATGAAATAATTAAAAAAAAATGCGTGGGGCTCCGCGCAATTTCTATGTCTAGCCAGGTACAGCTAAGCAGCTGGGGGCTGGAATCCGCAGCGCAGGGATGCCCAAGCTTTCTGGGCACCCCCCGCTGCAAATTGCAGCCCGCAGCCGCCCCAGAAGATGGCGCGTTCATTGAAGTGCCATCCTCTGACGCTGAACCCCGCTCTTCCAGCGGCCCTGGTAGCGGTGGCACGCTGGGTAATAAAGAGGTTAGGGCCAGCTTTGTATTATCAGCTGGCCCTAAGCCCGAAATTTATGGTGGTCACGCCAATATTAGACATGACCGCCATGAATTTCTATTAAATTGTTTTAAAAAAAACACAACACAAAGAAAATTTTTTATTAGAAATAAAAAAAAAAGCCATTAGGGACTCCATCTTTAATTAAAAAAATCCTCTTCCGTCCGACGCAGTCCAAAACGCGATGTCCTCTCTGCTACATCCCCTGTGTATAGATATAGATCTCTATGCACAGGGAATGAGCAGACTGAGAACAATCTCAGCTCTGCTACATCATCTCTGTGCACAGACATTCATGTCTGTACACAGGGAATGAGCAGACTGAGAACAATTTCAGCTCTGCTACATCAGGCAGCAGGCGGGCTCTAGGACCCTGGAGCTGGCAGCCAACACAGAGGAGACAGGACTCTTATCTGTGCGAGTCAGCGATTACTTACAAAGTAAACGAGCAATGCAAATAAATGACAAAACTAGGATTGCTTCAGGCTGAAGCTTCCGAGACACATCTGCGAGTTGTAAATCTCACACTACTCGCTATTACTCGCTTCCCCATTCATTAACATTGGACTCGCTAGACTCGCGACGAGTAGCGAGTCCTGGGCTCGGACTCACTAGAGTCAAGCGATTCCGAGTAATTTAGGATTCGCCCATCACTAATATACAACAGTCTATCTGATGGTGTAGCGCCCCGCTAGTCAGGGCGCTACAAAAGGGTACTGCACCCCTAACAGAAGGTGCAGTATGCTTTGTCCTGGTATGGGGCAATAGAAGCCTGAAGCTCCACAACCACACACACACCTAGTGATGAGGGACCAATCAGACGTCCGTTACTAGGGCAACCGGTCCCAGTGGGAGGAGAGCTAAGTTATATAGTGAGTGGGGAAAGAGAGGTTAGAAGTTAGTGGGCCAGTAGGACCAGAACAGACAAGACAGTCGGAGGAGAAGAAGGAGAAGTAACGGGGAGGGCACCTCAACCTGGTGACCCAGACAGAGAGGGGCAGATAGAGGGTGACAAAATACCCTGGCCCAGTCCAAAGCGGGGTACCGGCTCCGAAGTGGTACAGAGGACAATCCCTGAGCCGCAAACACCGGCGTGGTCGAAAGCTTTATAGGAGCACAATCCAGCCCGACATAGGTACAGACCCCACCAGAAGCACCAAACCGGGTTGAGCACCCCTTAGATAGAGAAGGGATCCTCATATCACCCGACAGGCCTGGTAGTAAGCAAGATTCGTGCAGGGCAGCGCAAGGAAGAAGGAGAGTGCAGAGGAAGGACAGAGAACTAAATTGAGAAGGAACATCACCAGAGCTTCAGAGGGACATTGCCTACTGCCAGGACCACCCAGTCCACCACCCTATCTGTAACAACTGCATACCCTGTAAGCTGCAGATTACTGGAGTAAAATACTCGTGCAAAGTGAGCAAGTGTCTGTGTTTCTTCCTGGTGAACGGAGATAATTCAATATCGCGAAGCAGAGACTGCACTGCCCCATTTCAACACCGCAATGACTGCGCTACCCTATTCCACCTTCATACCCTATACAGCCCCGGGGACCCCGCTCCACCTGTAGGGAGCCACAACACCTTGCTGCCGCCCATCATCCCGGAGGCCCCAGCAGCGCTGGAGCCATCACCGGATCTACAGGTGGCATCACGACATTACTTCTATAAACTTTTATCCCTGTAAATAACCCCTTTTTGGTGTCACCCAAGGGCACAGACTTGGGCACCAAGATCTGAGTATCCCAGACCATTGTGGGCCAGACAATGGATATACAGCAGTCACAGTTTCTCATTTTTAATGTAAAAAAGAGTCCAAAACTTTCTTATTTGAGGGATATGTAGCAGAATCACAGTGTTTAATTTATACTGTATATACAGCAGTCGTAATGTCTCCAATGTAATATGTAAATAAAGCAATCACAGTATCTCCTGTAAAATGTATATGTACCAACCCCAATGTCTAATATGTGATGTATATATAGCAGTCAAAGTCTCCTATGTGCTTTATATACATATATCTCTGTGTCTCCTGTGTAATATATATATATATATACACATACATATATATGCACAGCAGCCTTAGCATCTCAAATGTGACAAATATAAATTTGCATCAGTGTTTTCTATGTGATATATATATATATGTATACACACCAGGTCCCGTCTCCTAGGTGTTGTATACATACCTGTTGCAGTGTCTGCGATGAGATGTATGTATATACACTAGTCGCAATGTCTCTCATGGAATGTATACACAGCAGTTACTATGTCTCCCATGGGATTTATGGGTCTACATCCTTGGACATCTCAACGAGCCCCACGGCCTTCAGTATCATCTCTACGCCGACAACACCCAGATTTATCTATCTGGGCCTGCCATCATCTCCCTACTATCCGAAATTCCACATTGCCTGTCCACCATCACATCCTTATTCTCTGCTTGCTTCCTCAAACTGAACATTGACAAAACTGAGTTCATCGTATTGACCCCAAATCACTTTCCCCCTCTACCTGACCTATCCATTAATGTCAACGACTGCTCATTCTACACAGTCCCCCACGCCAAGTGCCTCTGGGTAATCCTCAACTCCTCCCTCTCCATCAAGCCTCACATCCAAGCCCTCGCTACCTCCTGCCGACTCCAGCTCAAAAACATTTCCCGAATCCGCAATTTCCTTGACCACGACACGGCTAAAACACTTGTTCATACTCTCATCATTTCCTGCCTTGATTACTGCAACCTCCTGCTAACCGGCCTCCCCGCTACCTCCTTCGCATCTCTCCAATCTATCCTAAACTCCGATGCCCGACTCATTCTCCTGTCTTCCCTCTACTCCCCGGTCTCACCCCTCTGTCAAGCCCTTCATTGACTCCCTACCTCTCAGAGATCCCACTTCAAAACTCTAACCATGACGTACAAAGTCATCCACAACCTGTCCCCTCTATACATCTCTGAGATGACCTACCCTCACGGAATATACACTCCTCCCAAGAATTCCTTCTCTATTCCTCTTTCATTTCCTCCTTTCATGACTGCATACAAGACTTCCCCCTTGCATCTGCCATCCTCTGGAACTCTCTCCCCCAACACATCAGGCACTCCCCTACCCTGGCACTATATAAATAATAATAATAATACACAGCAATCTCAGTGTCTCCTTTGATATGTAAATAGCAGTCTCTGTGTCTTCTATATGATGTACATTCAGCAGTCTCTGTATCCTATGTGATGTATTCTGCATGATATAGTATACAGTATGAGGGGCAATCACCCCAAAACTCAGCGCCTGCAGTTTGGGGTTCTAATCTGGCAAAAATCCTGAGTCATAATAAAAGGCTTGTTAGAAAGTCAATTGTGACTTTTAGGATTGCAACCTTTGTTGGGTCACATTGACGTTTTCCGCTTCCTCACTGAAGTCACAATTTTCATATGTAATTTCCCAGAGGAGCATTGCAGCTTTAAGTCTCCTCATTGCCGGCTGGCAGAAAAGTCTCCACAAGGAGAATGGCTGTACAGTTGTGTGTATGTATAGTATATAGCATAGAAATACTTATATAGTATGGTGTTGTGTATATAGTGTCAAATTTTCACTATATACACTGCCATATCTTTACACAATATAGTATGACACAGCTCTACACTATATTATTTAGCATACACTGTGGAGCTGTGTATACTTCTCCTGTCTTCGATGCATGGTGTTATTCTCAATGTCTGTTAATATACAGATATGGCCAAAAGTATTGACCCCATTAAAATATTTCTGAAAATGAAGTATTTCTCCCATAAAATTATTTCAATTACACTTGTTTTGTCATACACGCTCATGCTTATTCCTCTTGTTTGTATTGTAACAAGATAAAAAAAAGCAAAGAATATGGCAAGTTGAATATAACTTCACAAAAAACTCCAAAAATGGGCCAGACAACATTGTGGCCACCTTTTAAAATTGTCGGTAAATAACTTTGTTTAAACTTTGTAGCATGTGATGCTAAATTCAAACTCACCTGTGCCAAGGAACAGGTGGGGACAATATGAGAATCACACCTGAAACCAGATAAAAAGGGGAGACGTTGATTCAATCTTTTCATTGTGCACCACACTAAGCATGAAGAACAGAAGTTGTTGAAAAATATAAACAATCTCAAGGTTACAAGTCTTTCCCAGAAATATTGATGTTCCCTTGTCCACGTAGCACAACATAATCAAGAAGTTTACAACCCATGGCACTGTAGCTAATCTCCCTGGACTGAATGGAAGAGAAAAATTGATGAACGTTTGCAACGCAGGATAGTCTGAATGGATAATCTGGATATGTATAATCTTTAGCCTGCACATTGTATTATAGCCTAAAACACAGCATTCTCTACAGTGGGCAGAGCTCAGTATGCAGGGGAGTGATTACAGCAGCGCTTACTGTGTACTAAGCAGTTACTGTGACAGCTCACTGCAGCACCACTACAACTAGAAGCAATTAACTGTATGGAGAATACAAATTAATGTTCTCCCTGTAGCTGCTGATGCAGTATGCTGCCAGGCAGACTTTAAATGCCATTTACCTGCAGATTACCACTATATCAGTACCACTATGTGTTCAGGTAAATAGCATGTCGTCTGGAAGTGACAGGTTCCCTTTAAATATATATACCTATTATTTTATTTTATGAAGTCATCCTGTTGCTGTCATGTAAAGAACTATGTAATACCTACATATTGTCCCTCTGGTAGTAATACCACCCAAGTATCCGCTTCAAGTAATAATGCCTCCCAGAGAGACCCCTTCAGTCATCTTACTCCTGCAGAGTCCCACTTCATTAAGAATGCTCTCAGCTAGAATACGTCTTTCAGTAATAATGCTTACCTATAATCATACATCTTTCAGAAATAATTTTCCTTCAGCTCTGATGATACCCCACCTGGGTGTCCACCTTAGTGATATTGCTCTCATTGTGTGGCATTAGCCACAAAAAATAATAGTTATACTCACCTGATATGATGCACACCAAGTACTTGTGAGCAGTGACGACATTATGCTACCTCTGCCGGAACACAAATGTTTTGTATGCAAGTGGCCTACAGCAGGTTGTGGCCTAAAAGACAGATAGTGGTAAGGTGGGGAGACCAATGCTCACTGTTTTACCACCGGGCCCAACTGTATCAGTGTACTGCTGATACCAATGGAGTTTGAAGTGGTGCTCACCAGAGATCCGAGATACCAGGCAATTGGTCCAGAGCCCATGCCACGCTAGAGGTTGCACATCGGAAAAGGTACATAATGGTTGTTTATTCAAAGAGGAACAGAATAATTATAGAGCCTAAGAGTAACACAACCGTAGTTGTACTATCCAAGAAAAAGCATTAAATGAAGCAATGTAAGTAGAGTAGATCTAAGTGGTGGCTTCCCTTGATCAACTTTTGGGTTTTGTAGTGCTTTACCCCGGTTTAGGGTACTTTCACATCTATGTTTTTGCAAGTCCGGCAGAATTTCGCCTATGTTACAAAAACCGGATGCGTTACACTTGCGGCGATATTGCGATCTGTATAACGCATTTTGTATAGGAGTTCCGGACTTGTGCGGACACTTGCATTTTCATCACAATCCGGATTTGTCGGATCGCAATGAAAACGCCAGTGCCACACATGTTTGAAAACCCTATAAAAATGCATTAGAATGCAAGGTTACTAAAAGTGTGACACATCTTTTTTTTTTCTTTTTTTAAAAAAAAGGTGGAATTCTGCAGGATTTGCAAAAAACTCAGATGTGAAAGAAAAAAAACCCTAAATTTTAAAAGTTCAGATTTGCCTGATCTGCTTGAACTGAAAACAATCGCAGTTCTGACAGAACTTTGGTTCAGTTCTCAGGTAGATCTTCCTCTCAGACCTTACTTGTTATACAGACTTACTTGCTTGGCCTCACATTTCCACCTCCCTGGACTCCTCCATCAGTGATCATTCTGATGCAACTTGTTCCTTCATGCACACTTCATTCACCACTTGTAGTCTGATTACTATTTGAAGCTAAGGCACAGTTCCTGACTCCCAAGGAATGTGTCAGCAACATCGTATCATGTAACACTGCAGTATCTTAACCAACTCCCTAAGAAGCTCCAAAACTGCTTCAAATAATATCTAATATGCACTATACCAGTATTCCTCAAATGATACCTTAGAGGAGAAGGGATTTAAAGGAATTGTCCAGGTATTTGTAGAATCTATATGTGTATATAGCCTGCAGCATGTTTACAGTTCGTAATTTACACCCTGTCAACATTTTGCAGGGTAATCCAGATATCACTATTTTGTGTCTGGAGGAGACTGACCAGAAGGCGTGTTTGTTTTGGAGCCTGGGTGCTAACGTCACAGCTGGTTGTTATGTCCAGTCTCCTACAAACACGTCTCTGACTCCTACATGCCAGTCCCACCTAGTCTCAGCATGCCTGACCACCCCCAGACTCCTACAAGCTTCCCCTCAGTCTCCAATATGACCACTCACACTGAGCTGCAGATTTGGAACACTGTGTCAGAGGAAGAGATAAGTGCTGTATGAAATGCAGTGTGTGCACTCACCTCCTCCCCCTGTGATCTCCTCTTTCCTGCAGCCATCTGCCCTGTAAAGGAGATCTGCATCACTGACACAGAGTGAGCGGCTTTGGGAGGGAGTAGGATTGGCTCCACTGACAGCTCGGCCACATGGATAGGAGGTAAGCACACACACCGCATTGCATACAGTGATCATCTCCTCCTCTGACTCATTGTACTGAATCCACAACTCAGTGCATTCAGTGGTCATCTCCTTCACACACCTGTGGAATTGGTACAATGTGCCAGAGGAGGAGTTGACCCCTTTGTGCAATCAGGGTTGGTGGTCATATTGGGGACTGGTGAGGGCTTGTAGGAGTCTGGTGGCTGGGTCTTCTGAAATCTGGGGTTAGCGGATCTATAGGAGTCAGAGGCGTGTTTGTAGGAGACTGGGCATAACAACCAGCTGTGACATTTGCCCCAGGCTCATAAGCAAACATGCCCCCTAGACGATCTTCTCCAGACCCAAAATAGTGATATCTGGGTAACCCCCTGCAAAATGTTGACAGGGGGTAAATTATAAACTATCAACATTTTGCAGTCGAGATACACATATAAGTTCTACAAAAAGCCTGGACAACCCCTTTAATAGCTGTCTACAATTATCTTAAGGGCTGTCACACTTTAGAGATATCACCTTCATTCTTATTTGCAGAAGGGAGACTGGGAACAATGGGATGAAACTGAATGAGAGGAGACAGATTAGATATTAGAAAAAACTTTTTGACAGTGAAGGTGATCAACGAGTGGAACATGCGGCCACGAGAGATGGTGAGTTCTCCTTTAATGGAAGTCTTCAAGTAGAGACTGCACAGACATCTGTCTGGGATGATTTAGTGAATCCTGCTTTGAGCAGGGGGTTGGACCAGATGACCCAGGAGGCCCCTTCCAATGCCACCATTCTATGATACTATGAACTCCAGTTCTCATGGGTCACCAATAGATCGTGTTTTCAGGATTTCCCCAGCATTGCACAGGCGATTGAATTATCACTTGGGCAATACTAAGAGAATCCTGAAAACTGAGGAATATTGCCCTATATGATGATGTTTGAAGAGACATTCCAGTGCCACTCCACACTTGTCCCTTTTTACTTGAAGTAATTTCCCATAATATGGCATCATGACTAATTATCTTAGATAGCATGTGACCTACAACCCCCAGACTACTATGTATTGAAAAAGAAAAAAAAAAAAACATAACATCACAAATCATTAATGTGTTCACTGTAAAGATGCCATACCTACAGTGCAGCAATATAAAGTCATTATGTTTTCCTACATTCATAAAAAATAATAATCTTACAAATTCTAGTTCAATGAACAATAGAAAACTTGCTTCGCGAATGATTTCTTGAGATTTGTTTGCTAGAGAGCTCCATAGGAAATGGTTTACAATAATGCTACATGTATTCTTATTGAACCTACTATGGAAAGTGCTCCACGAACAACAAACGAGGAATCCCCCGAGACTTAACTCTCTATTCATGGAAATGTTAACATCAGTATTCAGTTTTACTTACAGTTCTTGGCCCTTTCTTCAATAGAAAAGGTAATCCCTATTAGAATCCATTTCACAGTATTTCTGGCTTTGTTGAGCAAGGGTTTCTCCACAAGTACAAGGATTTCCTGCAGAGAAGCGTATGGAAATAAAGCATGACTCCACTTTCTTGTAGACTGCCCTTTTACCATTTAAATTGAAGTTGAGTGTTTGCCATCTACGGTAACAACACGAGTGTTAATAGGCTTACACAAGACTGAAAGTTATCCATTATTCATAGAAAATGGCAAACTTTACTGATCACAATGGGCCAAATACTGGGGCTCACATTGATCCTGCTAGCACTGACTCGCATGTAGGGTGGCACCGGTAGGTAGTGAGGGATTGATGACCCTGGCATGCTAAAATAAAACTATGGTCCTTTCAGGGTGTGTGGAATGGTGTGATGCAGGTCATATCTTTATGCAAGCCACATGTCGCCATTGCCTTTAGCGGGCCAAGACCAGACTGCAGTGGCAACTGACTGGGAAACCAAAAGTTATTATCAGTCCTACTTAACAGTTTGCACAGCTCTTGAAGCACAACCTTATACATGGGATAGTGCATATGTGGCGCCCCGCAATGAGTGCGTCACAGGAGGGTATTGCAGCCATAAATGCAGCAGCAATATTCTCTGACCCAGCAGTCGAATGGTTAACTCAGAGATCCATACCCTGCATGCATCACCTAGAATAGAGGGCCAATCAAGGTCCTGGTGGGCGGAGTGCAATGGTAGTGGGTTGTAGAAGTTTAGTCTAGCTTAGAGAGTTGATCTCGGGTCTAGAGAAGCAACAGCAACCTAGAAGACCTCTGCAGATTCCCAGCTCTGCATCCAGGAGAGGGGGTTGCACAGTCTCGTGCGACCCCCTGGCCACCCTCGCTGGCCATCTCCCTACCAATTTACGGGCATCATCATGTGGGTCCAAAACCATCCCGTGCCCATCTAAAGCTGGTTTGCTGGTACCGAAGCTAGCAGCAGTTCAGCTCTGCTATGCGAACCAGAGGAGTGGAGGGATCGCTTTACAGGAGCACCCCACCACCGCCAATTCCCGTCGTCTAACCAGCGGTGTACCCACCAAGGGACCCAAGGCTCCCCAAAGCATCCGGAATGTATACCCCGGATACGGCATTCAAGCAGCCTCCCTGTACCCGACCTGGTATTCCTGGGCGACAACGGAAACTTACTTAGATAGAATGGAGGAACACCGCGGATCTCTGAGGGACACCTATCACTGCTGAGTCCACCTGGTCTGCTACCTACAACTGTATACCATGTATTATTACCTGCTGGTTACAGTAAAGAACCCGTTACAGAGACTAAGGCTATGTGCCCATTGGACGTCTTGTGGGCTGTTTTTGAGCGTTTTCCGTCGGCGTTTTCCGCTGAGTTTTATGTTAATTTATGTTAATCCTAACCACCGGTTGGATCAACATGCTAGTCAATGGATTTTAGAAAACGCTGTGTACATTAGAACGTTTTTTTTTGTCTCCTTTCCACTTTCTTCACCGGTTTCCACCGGTTTTCAAAGATAGAGCAAGTGACTTCTTTTGAATGTTTTTCCAGCGGTTCTAGCATACAAGTGCACAAAAAACAGTCTTAAAAACGCTAAGAAAAACCGCCAGAAAACGCTAAAAAAATGATGGACACTGCTGAGGTCAGAAAACTCAGTTTCTGCAATTCTCCATCGGTTTTCTGACGGTCTGCAATGATGCAGAACCGTCCAATGTGCACATACCCTTACAGTGTCCGTGCTTTCTTATGAACTGTCTGTCCGCACTTCAAGGTAACCGCAGCTGCCGCACAACATCTTAAGCAGCTCCAGCCTCCGGGGATCATCGCTTAGCCTGTGGGGAGCATTCCATCTTGCTGCATTTCATCCCCCGGAGGCCCCGCAGCGTCGGTAAGACTTACCGAAATACTCATAGGTGGCGTCACGACAAATTAACCCTTTAATCTGTTCCCACAAGACGTCTCTTCTTTTTGATCTGCACTCAACCGGGCCCCACTACCGGCAGGCGCAGTCCACCCGTGACAAGGAGGAAGAAGCTACTGCCTGTCTAAAAACCGGGGTCCCGGCCACGGTGAGTCACATACATACTAAGCACAATTTCCATTTTACAATAAGGTATCAGACAAAGTTCTAGCTGCATTCTTCCTGATCTTTATGGATCTTTGAGCTCCAGCACCACCCAACCCAACTCAAAAGCACAGTCTCTGAAGGCCACTTTCCCATTCATGGGCTTCAGGGATTCTGGTCAGCAGTGGAGCAGCAGGCTCCCAGACACTTCCAGGTGAAGGTCTATTCTAGCCACAGGAGAGAGGGTTAGTGGATTTGCCATAGTGGCAGCAAAGAGCTCTAGGTGCGCAGTCACCAGAAAGAATCCCACCCAGGAAAGTCGAACTCAATCACATAAAAGTGATATTAATACAATACAATTGATGGCTAAGGGGCCTGGCCATTGTCATTCACAATTAATTCACTAATCTGATGGTGGGTCTCTAGTCCCCCAGTTGTTCCTCTCCAATGCTATGGACAATATGACATGAATCACACTTTCTCACTCTGGTCTCAATGTTGTGGTTGGCAAGAGTTATCCACTACATGCGGCCTTGATGATCTATCAAATTTTTACGTCTGTACTAGTCACTAGTGGATCCCTATCTTATGTTCATTCAGTAAATCAGTCACTTACACTAGAGTCTAGCTATTCCCCTTGTGGGCTATTCCCAGCAGTTAACTATTACTCCTTCAACAGTCAGTTACTGGGCAAAACTTACCAAACATCCTACATCACATTGCAGTACAGTGGCTCAAAAGGTAGCCCATATCTGCAAGGACTTAGTATATTTTCACCATGTTTGTGTGAGTTTTCCTCTCAAAACAGCTGTCTGATGTTCTGACTTGGATATTCAAACTAGCCATGTTCCAAGCAGGTTTGAGTGAAGACATTTACATTGCCATAATCGATCATTTAATCTGCTGCTGGGCCCCTGGGTTCAAATGCCACCATGGACTACATCTGCAAGGAGTTTGTATGTTCTCCCCGTGTTTGCGTGAGTTTCCTCCCACACTTAAAAGACATACTGATTGGGATTCTAGATTGTGAGCCCAAGTGGGGCAGGGATGATAATCTCTATAAACCACTGTGGAATATAATGGTATTATATATGCAAAATTTGTGGCAAATAGATCAGGGAAGTCTTAACTCCTGCATCCAGCATCCTCAGCTTTGCATCCTGGGCACTTCTTAGGGTACCTCTACACGCCGCAATTGCGGCGAGGAATCTGACCGGCAATCTGTTGCCCCGTCACCATCGCCGTGAAATTGCCTTACAATTGCGGCGTGTAATTGGGGAATTTGGCGGCGATAAAAAAGGTTGCGCCTGGTTCCGATTTGACAGCACTGCTCCAAAATCAGAGGCGAAATTCCCTGCTTTTAGCGTGTGAAGGGGCGATAAGGATGGAATCTGCATCACCTACTGATTCCCAGAGGCGTGCCACAGCGTGCTGGAGACCGCGCCTCGTCAGCGATGATTGGTGGTGGCTACTGTCTTCCCATTGGCTGTCAGTTGACACCGCGCCATATTTGAGTGCGTATTGGTGCCAAACTCCGAAAGAAAATGGCGTCATGTATTAGCCAGCCTTCCAGCGCAGGCTGCCCAATTATAGTGCTATTGCATTGTCCAATGAGCGTGTTTGGGGCGCGGTGAAGACCAGTCTGGCACACCTATGTTCTCGCCGCTCTGCACATGTACGCCCACATTCCTTTGGGGATTGCGGCGTGTGAAGCAGCGAAGTAAGGCGCCAGATGTTTCCCGCTGTTGGTGTGGCAACTTCCGGGGTGACGTGTCGCCTTAGGTTGATGGCGAAATTGCGGCGCATAAAAGTGCCTTCGGCGATCTGAGGCAACCATGAAAAATGTACACGCGCACGTTAGATTGCCTCCTATCACTGACAAAAGTTGCGGCATGTAAAGGTACCCTTAGAGAACTAATTTACACACTTTTCTCCCATAGAACATTGTCAGTAAGACTTCAATACTCAGATGGTATCCTTAGGTAGAAAGAGTATTTTTATCCATGTTGCCACAATGGTGCCTCACTTAGCCAAACTCTACTCTCAATTGATAAGAGTTAAGAACCATGGAACACTTGCCTGTGGAATCAGGACCAGCTTCAGGATTTCGTGCCCCCTCGTAGAAGTCTCAGTGGGCTCTTTTAACACATACCATGATTGATGATGCTCAGATATGGTAGAGGAATATTGATACAGTATAGTGCCAAAGATTTAACTTAGTTTTTACATTACATGAGTGATATCTATTGTAAATTCTACAATACCATATGGCAGAGGAGATTTATGCAAGTCAACCCTTTACACGCAAACTCTTGTGATGTACCCCCTCCCTAAGTTACATTCAGCATTTTATCCTTAACTAAAGTCCCTAAACGAAAAAAACTGCGCCAATTCAATATGAGATTTTTTTAATGAAAATCTTTTTAAAGTAAACATTGTAAAACATTGAAAAGGTATGGATATTGGGAGAGGAACGTATAGCCATCAAGAGCCCAGGACGCTGTAGCACTACTGCCTGAAGTAAGGCATGAGGATGTCCTCCCTGCTACTTCCATGTTGGAATCTCATGTTGCGAGTCCTTCCCCTCACTGCTGCGGCAAATTCGTCAGGAGAAAGTAACGGGCAGCAGCAGCAAGATAGATCCAACCCCAAGAGCAGGACTGGACCCGGTGGAAAGTGGATGCCGACAGATAGTGATCAGCAAGTAGCAAGTGGCGTCCCCGATGGTGAGTGGGTCCTGGCAGTTACCCTGGTGCTCTGGGTGGTGACACCGCCCCTTTGTAGAATAGGTGGTATATTCAATACCAATTTTACATGCACTAAATAGATTACACTCCCCAAATTGCATACCCAATGTATATTAAATACAGCGGCACAATAAACCTAATAAATGTAAAAGAATAACATCTAACGACATAGCCCAATTTAGAAAAATAAATGCAAACTTTTACTTTCACAAAAATAAAATCTACTTATTACATAAAATAATTATTTTTTGCATCAAAATCCAATTAATAATGTTTTTCTCATCTTTCTATTTGCATTTTTCAAGATAGGTCACGTTGAGCCTGAATATTGCGCTCTGCTTCTTTACACCTATTTTTCTATTCAGGTCATGCAGTGCTCTCTTGGATTTTTTTTTAAAGTTATTCTTGTGAAACTAATAAAGTTTGTATTTCTAAACTGTGTATAAACTGGGTTTTGTCCTTTTTTCGTTCTTGTGTATTTATCAATTTTGACTTTATGAGATGCCCTTATTATGTATGAGAGCTCTGATTCAAGTTGATGATTGCACAATAAAATCCCACTCCTACTCTGTAAAATCCAAATTAGTTTTTCCAAACTGATCTGCTACTTCTTCATTCTCCTTTCTTATTTGCGCTTGTCGTACCCGTATTCATATACTAAATTCTGCTTTCTGCCTTTTAAAAAACGTTGGATTTCAAGTGTCCAACCATAGGATATATACTAAGATAGGGGGCGCACTGACAATGATAAAAATAAAAGCCCCTTTCAGGAGCTGCTTGACTCTTCTACGTTCCTAATCACTTGAGAACATGTTCCATATTTGTGCTGCAAGACTTGAGGAGATCTGATTTAATTGCTGATGTACAGTAGCCGGCTCCTAATGTACTTATAGTATGTGCGCTGTCCGAGGTTCTGAAGCCATTTACAGTAGATCTATAGCGCTGCGCAGCCCATAGATCTACTGTATAAGCCTGCAGGACCCTGGACAGCTCGCATTCTATACATACATTAAGCATAGTATGCGCGCTTCTCACAGAGGAACCGGCGGCTTCATTCATAAAAATGTACAGTAGCCGACGGGAGCTGGCTACTGTACATCAGCAATGAAATCATTATATACCCACCTGAGTGGGTGGTATGTCTCTAGAGGGGGTGGGCACCCCCTAGAGATATTATAGCCACATTTATTAATAAAATTGAATCTTTTAAAACACTGATAACAGTTTGCTCATCCCTGCGGCAGCATTGCGGTTCCCTCCACACATTTTTGTTGAAAAATGTGTGGGACCGCAATTGCGTTCACCGCATCCGGATCTGGATGCGGTGAACGCAATTCTATGAAAAAGTGTGACCCTAGCCTAACCTGGATTTAACATCCACTCCTCACTCCATAGTTCGCATCACTGGGCTTTCTCTAACGTGAATACAGATCTGTGTTATATTTTCACAAAATTATTAATCATATTTTTTCCAATCAACATTATTACTGCAATATGCTTGCAAAACCCTTAAAGGGAAACTGTCAACTGGTTTTAGTCATATAAACTGCAGCCACCACCAGTAAGGCCTTATATACCGTCCAAAATTCCAGAATGCAGTATATAAGGCTGACCTGTGTAATGTAAAAAAACAGCTTTTATTATACTCATCTACAGGACGGTCTAATGGGTGTAGCTGGTTTCCTCTCTGCTTTGTGGGAATGATGTGTCCTACATCATTGACACACAGTGTGCTCCATTGTGCTCCTGCGTATGCGCACTTATCCCTGCCCCTGCAGGGCAAAGTGTTGCAATGTATAGGCATGGGGAAAGGTAAAAAAATGTCCGCACTTACGCACTACAGTACTTTGCTCTGCCCTTGGCAGGACAGAGAGAAGTGTGCAGGAGCACAATGGTGGACACTGTGTGGATGACGTAGGAGGTGTCATCTTTTGCATAGAAACAGATTTTAGAAAAATAGCACAACTCAATCAGAAAGAAAGAATAGTCTTCTGCGCATACACAAAACATAAGCTAAACTGAAGACAAAAAAGTGTGTAGAAATAGCACAAGGACTGACTAAGATCTCTGGTACGATAGAGCTGACCACAGAGTCCAAAAATAGTGTATGGAAATTATTAATGAAGTTTATTTAGGCACATGTATATACACACAACACACCTAAAAACAAGTTAAAAACATATACAATAAAACCTCCATATGAGGAGGGTGGATCTACAACCCTTTGTCACAATGACCACAGCCTATATTGTATGAAATATGGTGTTATGTCTAAACAGATGGTACATAAAAAGAGGATCACATGAAATGTTTGCATACATTAGGAATAGCAGCCAACGTTAGCATACATATAAACACATATAATTGCCGTAGCTCACTTCCGTCGGAGCGGCGCTGCTTCCGGTGGCTTGGTTAGCGAGTCCAGGTTTCATCTCGTCGTTGCAGCCTCGCGAAGCAATGCCCGCGAAGCGGGCATTGCGAGTCGCTGCCACCGCTAACCAAGCCACAGAAGCCATTACCCGCCGCTGGCACCCTGCCATTACCCCGCCGCTGGCACCCTCTGCCCGCAAGCCCCTAGCCACTACCCCGCCGCAGGCACCCTCTGCCGCAAGCCCCTGCCGCTGCCGCCGCTGGCACCCTGCCATTACCCCGCCGCTGGCACCCTCTGCCCGCAAGCCCCTAGCCACTACCCCGCCGCAGGCACCCTCTGCCGCAAGCCCCTGCAGCTGCCATACTACTGTAGTCTACACCGCTATAGTATACTACAGTCCCATGCCCGTAAGCGCCATGGGACTGTAGTATACCATCGCGCTGTACACTACAGACCCCTGCCGCTCTAAGCCACTACGCGCTGTACGGTGCCATTACCCCGCCGCTGGCACCCTCTGCCCGCAAGCCCCTAGCCACTACCCCGCCGCAGGCACCCTCTGCCGCAAGCCCCTGCCGCTGCCGCCGCTGGCACCCTGCCATTACCCCGCCGCTGGCACCCTCTGCCCGCAAGCCCCTAGCCACTACCCCGCCGCAGGCACCCTCTGCCGCAAGCCCCTGCCGCTGCCATACTACTGTAGTGTACACCGCTATAGTATACTACAGTCCCATGCCCCTAAGCGCCATGGGACTGTAGTATACCATCGCGCTGTACACTACAGACCCCTGCCGCTCTAAGCCACTACGCGCTGTACGGTGCCAATACCCCGCCGCTGGCACCCTCTGCCCGCAAGCCCCTAGCCACTACCCCGCCGCAGGCACCCTCTGCCGCAAGCCCCTGCCGCTGCCATACTACTGTAGTGTACACCGCTATAGTATACTACAGTCCCATGCCCGTAAGCGCCATGGGACTGTAGTATACCATCGCGCTGTACACTACAGACCCCTGCCGCTCTAAGCCACTACGCGCTGTACACTACAGCCCCCTGCCGCCGCACCCCTACACTCTAAGCCCCGACCCGCCGCACCTATGACCCTACCCCGTAAGCCCCGCCGCACCTAACCCCCTACCCTCTAAGCCCCGCCGCACCTAAGCCCCTACCCCCTAAGCCACGCAGCCTCCTAAGCTCCCGCCGCCAAGCCCCCACCTGCCGCACCTAAACCCCTACCCCCTAAGTCCGCCGCACCCCTACACCCTAAGCCGCCCTAACCCCTAACCCACTACCCCGCCGCCGAAGCCCCTACCCCCTGGCGCCCTAACCCACTACCCCGCCGCAGCCACTACCCTCTGCCGCAAGCCCCTACCCCCTGCCGCCCTAATCCACTACCCCGCCGCAGCCACTAGCCTCTGCCGCAAGCCCCTACCCCCTAAGCCGCACCTAACCCCCTACCCCGATTCCGCACCTAAACCCCTACCCCCCCTGCCCCCTAAGCCCCGCCGCACCTAAGCCCCTATCCCCTAAGCCCCGCCGACTCCTAAGCTCACACGCTAACACCTAAAGCCCTACACCCCAAGCCCCCGCCGTCCCCTAACCTAACGTCCCCGTCGATCACTTACATGCCTTCAAGTCATCTGATCGTCTGTCCGATCCACAAGTCCTCCGTCCGGCCAGGCGTCCTCTTCCTCCGGCCCCGGGGGTCTTCTCTCTTCTTTCCGCCATCTCCGCCTCTTCGTCCGGCCCCGGGGATCTTCTGTCTTCTTTTCGCAAACTTCCACCTCCGACGTCCTCTTCCTTCTCATTAAGATAGAATGGACGAAAAATCCGCCATTCTACCTCAATGAGATCTGAGGCCCTCTTCTGATTGGTCGCTGTATACTGCCCTCAGCCAATCAGAAGAGCCCCTCTTTTTTTTATTATTTTTAAATTATTTTTTAATTATTTTTTTTATTATTAAATTTATTTATTTTTTTAACTCAGACTGAGACGCAGTTCTCATTCAGGTCCGCCTTTTTTTTTCCCCATTGACATACATTACCGGTGTGTCGGCGATTTTATGGCCGCCCACCTGGTTCTATTTGTCGGCCCTAAAATCGCGGACACACCGCTAATGCATCTCTATGGCCAGTCAGCTCGAATTCTGATTGGTCGGCGTTCAATCCGAAATCGGGCTGACTGCCCATAGAGATGCATTAGCGGTGTGTCCGCAATTTTAGGGCCGACAAATAGAACCAGGTGGGCGGCCATAAAATCGCCGACACACCGGTAATGTATGTCAATGGGGAAAAAAAAAGGCGGACCTGAATGAGAACTGTGTCTCACTCTCACTTAAAAAAATAAATAAATTAAATAATAAAAAAAATAATTTAAAAATAATTAAAAAATAATAAAAAAATAAATTAAATATATTAAATAATTAAATAAAAATAATAATAAAAAAAAATAAATAAATGCGGACCTGAATGAGAACTGTGTCTCACTCTCACTTAAAAAAATAAATAAATTAAATAATAAAAAAAATAATTTAAAAATAATTAAAAAATAATAAAAACATAAATAAAAAATATTAAATAATTAAATAAAAATAATAATAAAAAAATAAAAAAATGCGGACCTGAATGAGAACTGTGTCTCACTCTCACTTAAAAAAATAAATAAATTAAATAATAAAAAAAATTATTTAAAAATAATTAAAAAATAATAAAAAAATAAATTAAAAATAATAAATAATTCAATAAAAATAATAATAAAAAAATTAAATATATGCTAATTATATCAGCCCTTTCAGCGGACCTGAAAGAGAACTGGGTCTCAGCCTAAATAATAAATTTAATAATAAAAAAAAAAATTAAAAAATAATTAAAAAATAATAAAAAAATAAATTAAAAATAATAAATAATTAAAAAAAAATAATAATAAAAAAATTACATATATGCTAATTATATCAGCCCATTCAGCGGACCTGAAAGAGAACTGGGTCTCAGCCTAAATAATAAATTTAATAATAAAAAAAATAATTAAAAAATAATTAAAAAATAATAAAAAAATAAATTAAAAATAATAAATAATTCAATAAAAATAATAATAAAAAAATTAAATATATGCTAATTATATTAGCCCTTTCAGCGAACCTGAAAGAGAACTGGGTCTCAGCCTAAATAATAAATTTAATAATAAAAAAAATAATTAAATAATAATTAAAAAATAATACAAAAATAAATTAAAAATAATTCATAATTCAATAAAAATAATAATAAAAAAATTAAATATATGCTAATTATATCAGCCCTTTCAGCGGACCTGAAAGAGAACTGGGTCTCACCCTAAATAATAAATTTAATAATAAAAAAAATAATTAAATAATAATTAAAAAATAATACAAAAATAAATTAAAAATAATTCATATTTCAATAAAAATAATAATAAAAAAATTAAATATATGCTAATTATATCAGCCCTTTCAGCGGACCTGAAAGAGAACTGGGTCTCACCTTAAATAATAAATTTAATAATAAAAAAAATAATTAAAATATAATAAAAAAATAAATAAATAATAATAAATAATTAAATAAAAAATAATAATTAAAAAAAATGCTAATAATAATGATATTACTGCTAATAATAATGCTATTAATGCTAATAATTATGCTATTAATGCTAATAATAATGTTATTAATGCTATTATTAATGCTAATAATGCTATTATTAATGCTATTAATGCTAATAATAATGCTATTAATGCTATTAATAATGTTATTAATGCTATTACTAATGCTATTAATGCTAATAATAATGCTATTAATGCTATTAATAATGCTATTAATGCTAATATTTATCCTATTCATGGTATTATTAATGCTATTAATGCTAATAATAATGCTATTAATGCTATTAATGCGAATAATAATGCTATTAATGCTATTAATAACGTTATTAATGCTATTATTAATGCTAATAATGCTATTATTTATGCTATTAATGCTAATAATAATGCGATTAATGCTATTAATAATGCTATTAATGCTATTAATTATGCTATTAATGCTATTAATGCTAATATTTATCCTATTAATGCTATTAATGCTAATAATAATGCTATTAATGCTATTAATAATGCTATTAATGCTATTAATTATGCTATTAATGCTATTAATGCTAATATTTATCCTATTCATGGTATTATTAATGCTATTAATGCTAATAATAATGCTATTAATGCTATTTAATAATGTTAATAATGCAATTATTAATGCTAATAATGCTATTATTAATGCTAAATAATGCTATTATTAATGCTATTAATGCTAATAATAATGCTATTAATGCTATTAATAATGCTATTAATGCTATTAATTCTGCTATTAATGCTAATATTTATCCTATTAATGCTATTAATACTATTAATAATGCTATTAATGCTAATATTTATCCTATTAATGCTAATAATAATGCTATTAATGCTATTAATAATGCTATTAATGCTATTAATTATGCTATTAATGCTATTAATGCTAATATTTATCCTATTCATGGTATTATTAATGCTATTAATGCTAATAATAATGCTATTAATTCTATTAATGCTAATAATAATGCTATTAATGCTATTAATAATGTTATTAATGCTATTATTAATGCTAATAATGCTATTATTAATGCTAATAATAATGCTATTAATGCTATTAATAATGCTATTAATGCTATTAATTCTGCTATTAATGCTAATATTTATCCTATTAATGCTATTAATGCTAATATTTATCCTATTAATGCTATTAATGCTATTAATAATGCTATTAATGCTATTAATTATGCTATTATTGCTATTAATGCTAATATTTATCCTATTCATGGTATTATTAATGCTAATAATAATGCTATTAATGCTATTAATGCTAATAATAATGCTATTAATGCTATTAATAATGTTATTAATGCTATTATTAATGCTAATAATGCTATTATTAATGCTATTAATGCTAATAATAATGTTATTAATGCTATTAATAATGCTATTAATGCTCTTAATTATGCTATTAATGCTAATATTTCTCCTATTAATGCTATTAATGCTAATAATAATGCTATTAATGCTATTAATAATGCTATTAATGCTATTAATTATGCTATTAATGCTATTAATGCTAATATTTATCCTATTCATGGTATTATTATTGCTATTAATGCTAATAATAATGCTATTAATGCTATTAATGCTAATAATAATGCTATTAATGCTATTAATAATGTTATTAATGCTATTATTAATGCTAATAATGCTATTATTAATGCTATTAATGCTAATAATAATGCGATTATTGCTATTAATAATGCTATTAATGCTATTAATTATGCTATTAATGCTATTAATGCTAATATTTATCCTATTAATGCTATTAATGCTAATAATAATGCTATTAATAATGCTATTAATGCAATTAATTATGCTATTAATGCTATTAATGCTAATATTTATCCTATTAATAGCATTATTAATGCTATTAATGCTAATAATAATGATATTAATGCTAATAATAATGCTATTAATGCTATTAATAATGTTATTAATGCTATTATTAATGCTAATAATGCTATTATTAATGCTATTAATGCTAATAATAATGCTATTAATGCTATTCATAATGTTATTAATGCTATTATTAATGCTAATAATGCTATTATTAATGCTATTAATGCTAATAATAATGCTATTAATGCTATTAATAATGTTATTAATGCTATTATTAATGCTAATAATGCTATTAATAATGCTATTAATGCTAATAATAATGCTATTAATGCTATTAATACTGTTATTAATGCTCATAATACTGCTAATAATGCTATTAATACTGCTATTACTGCTAATAATAATGCTATGGCTTATATTATTGCTATTGATGATGCGATTATTATTTAAAAATCTTTAAAAAAACAATAAACATATTTTAGATACCCGATGCATTTGCATCAGGCTAACAGCTATAACTACTATAATCAAATTAATGCACGTTCTAGAATCCCGATGCATTTGCATCGGGCTCACAGCTAGTAAACACATATCCATGTATATCCAGTAAACAGATATAATAACCAGAGTACACTTACAATAATCTCATAATTATGGCATCTAGAGCTCTAAACACACTCTTAGATCTGGGCAGTGGTCATGGACCAGGCATAGGGGAGAGTGTGAAAGAAGCCACAGGTGTTCTGCCAGGATGGCTTCCTCAGGGGTGCAGATCCCATCTCAAAGTGAGGTATATATACACATATCATCAATCAATAAACCTGGTGCCACACCAATTAATCACTCATGTTAAACATGTTTTGAGTCACATTAATCCAGTGTCCCACTTACAAAGATCATTAACCCTGATGGTGACTGTCAAGTAGCGAGTTATGGTGTCAGGCCGCGTGACCTGGAGCCACCATTGCTCCAAACAAATTGCGTCCCAAGCTGGAGCACGCATACACCGTTAGCCGCTGCAGCCGAAGAGCCCACCCACATCTGCGTGTCGCCAGAGAACTGGTGCATGCACAGTATGTTGTGCTCCACACTAGAACGCAACCCGTAAGTGAACTTCCTAATCCGGGTTTACATGACCCAGAAGTGTCCAGCCGTGGCCGCACCCACAACTGTGACTTGTGAGATCACTAGGGAACTGGCTCATGTGCAGTGTGGTGTGGTTCATGCCAACATACATCCAGGAAAGAAGTACAGTCCCTGACAAAAGTTATGTTGCTTATCCATATTATGTAAATAAAGCTTATAAACTGACATTAAATTCATCCATTGGTTTTATAAATGACTCTTTTGAAAGCTGAAACCCTCCCAAATGTGGTTTAGATTAAGAACATAAATTGGCATCAATGCTGAAATATTGATCATTTAATGAACACAGAAGGGTCAGATTTTGGCAAGACAAAAGCTTTGTCGCCCACAGAAAGTAATGTGATATTCAAACAAATAATTAACTTAAAATACATATATATGTTGTATAACATTGGTGAATGAAGTTGTGGTGCTATTAGAGTCATATTTATTATTTTGTGTGACTTCCATGAGCTTGAAGGACTGCATCCATGCGGTTCAACAATGATTCATGCAATTTATTAATGAAGTCATCAGGAATAGTAAAGAATGCATGCCTCCCAGAGTTCATCTAGATTCTTTGGTTTTGTCCTCCAAGCTTCCTTTTTCATCCTACCCCAAACATGTTCAATGATGTTCATATTTGGTGACTGGGCAGGCCAGTCCTTGAGCACCTTGATCTTTTTTGCCTGGAGGAACTTTGTTGTAGAGATGGATGTAAGAGATGGAGCACCATCCTGCTGCAGAATTTGACCCCTTTTATGATTTGGAATGTAAGAGGTAGCTAATACTTCTTGATATTTTAGGCTAATGATATTGCCTTCCACCTTACAAATGTTTTGCACACCCCCATACTGAATGTAACCCCAAACCATGATCTTTCCACCACCAAAT
The DNA here is from genome assembly GCA_033576535.1 of Allobates femoralis. NCBI lineage: Eukaryota > Metazoa > Chordata > Amphibia > Anura > Aromobatidae > Allobates > Allobates femoralis. The sequence continues at coordinate 90,091,243 of JARQOC010000004.1, read as the reverse complement.
TTGGATTCATACGGGCTCCAGTAGGTCTCCTGCAGTATTTGTGGCAGCTGTGGTGTAATTCTACTGAAGATTCATCAGAGAAATCCACCTTCTGCCACTTTTCAGGCATCCATCTGTTGAGGAGGCTGTGGGACTTTGCAAATGCCACATATCTTTTTATTTGCCTTTTGTTTAGTGCTGGCTTCTGGGTACTCATTCGACCATGGAGGCGATTTTGAGGCAGAATCCTACAAACTACCCATAGATCACAGAGGTCTTTGAATACTTGATTGAGCCGTGTAGGATATTGTTTAGAATGTATCTTTGCAACCCTCCACGTAAACGTTTGACATATGTGATTGTGGTTTAATGTGATGTTGTTATAATGAAAACGCTAATAAAGATATATTTGCAAAAAAAAAGAATCCTACAAACTGTTCTAGTTGATACAGGGGCTTGAGGTGACCAGGCCTGTTGGAGCTCTGCTGCAGTGGAAGAGGGGCTTGCTTTGGATTTTCTAACCAACAAACGATCCTCCTGAGCAGTTGTCTTGCTGGGTCTGCCAGATCTGGGCTTGTCAAACACATCTCCAGTCTCTTCAAATCTTTTTTTTAATTCTTTGTACTTGACGCTGAGACGCATTAAAGGTGCAAGCCACCTCTGCAGTGGATCTGGACTTCAGCCTCTTGATAATCAAGGCTTTGGTCGCAGGGTGGATTTTTGGCATGTTGTCAGAGCTCAAGTTGCAGTTCTAGTGAAGGTCTGGGGTGCTGGGTGTCTTTCTATACACACCCACTAATTAACCGATCATTTACGGAGCACAAGTGAGGATGTAAACTAGGATTGGGTGCATTATATGACCAGGCAACAAAACTTTTGTCTTGCCAAAATCTGACCATTCTGTGTTCATTAAATGATCAATATTTCAGCATTGATGGCAATTTATTTCCTTAACCTAAACCACATTTGGGAGGGTTTCAGCTTTCAAAAGAGTAATTTATAAAACCAATAGTTGAATTTAACGTCAGGTTACAAGCTTAAAATTACAAAACATGGATAAGCGACATAACTTTTGTCAGGGACTGTATTACATTTTTGTGATGACAGGCTTAACTGGACAGTTCCAATCGGAAATATACATCACAATAAGAACAGGATAATATACAGAATTATATGCATACATGGTATTTATTATGTAACCCGGGTGAATTATATAACGGTGCTATCTATGGTAAAACAAAAACCAAACTTAATTTAATGTACACTGCAGTACTAACAGCTCACAGAAGATCAAGAAAGATTGTATAAAATATATCAAGGAGGCGGTTTTGGCAAAAGCCAGGCAAGCGAGATAAGAGAAACAAAGGAAAGCAGATGTACATGAATATAAAGAGAAAATCATAAGTACACCTGGAAAAAGGATGATGTTATGGCCATAGAACACAGAAATATATAAGGATGTAAGATTGCCGTATCATGAAGAGAAGTGGGATTGGCAAAGGGCAGATTAGATGGACGCATCACAAATAGAGTTGAGAATCACAGCTTATTGCTTGTAAAAACCAGTAAATAGGAGGTTTTCATTTATTCCTAGTTGAGACACACAATTTTAATTATAGATCCATCTAGATTCAGCAAGCAATAAGGGAAGTGTGAGGATTCCCCCACAGATGTTACCCTAAATCTGTTGTAGTCCAACAATTTGGGTGGATACTACTGTTATGTTTCTCCATATAGTGTGACGCCACAGTGGAAATTGTCTTGCCTTTTTTATGATGTTCAGGTGCAAGTGCAATATTAGAAAAATGCTGTTGAATCCACTTCTTCTACTCTTGTGTCGTTTGCCACACATTGTGAAGTTTGCATGGGCAAGTGAGTGGATATATGACATTCTTCATTCGACAGTTGATATAGTTCTTTAATTCATATCTTCTTCCATTGACCTGATTGACAAATACTCATGTTACTTGCATAAATTGACGCAATTTCCACAATGATACGACCCTTTCAGGAGTATACCTGTTCCTATTCTGGATGTTGGACGTGCAAATGGCTCCTCGTTAGAGCGTATCAGAGATTTCTTGCCCTGCTTACTGTTAAAAGACATCTGTTGGGGACAAGATGTTTCTGTTTAGCATCAGAGGGGAAGATGTTCCAATTTTTCTTTTTATTTACCAAACACCATCTATCCCTCCCATTGGTTGTTATATGTTGTGATAAGGTGCAATTCTGACCTTTTTTTCCATCCTAGATTTTGGCTTGAGAAGATCTTTTCCCTGTTGTGTATGGTCATTGTTAGAGGCATGACCAATTATGCCCTTGGGATAACCCCTGGCACGAAATCATGCACTAAGGTCACCTGTTTGTGAAGTGAAGTCAGTGTCTAGACTGCAATTGCGCTTTACTCTAAGGAATTGACTGATGAGAATACCACGTTTTAGATGAGGTGGATGAAAGTGTTCATAGTGGAGCAAGTTGTTAGTTGCCGGTAGTTTTCTGTGCAAAAAGGTCCAAATATTCCCTTCTCCCAGCTACAGCCATACATCCAGAAAATACAGTGCGATAGCCGAGATACTTAAGTCAAATGGATAGATTATTCAAATGGATGGTTTAGATTATTTGAGTTGAGGGCCTCCTTAATACCCATCCACAGAAAAAAAGACATCATCAATGTACCGGAACCAACCACAGACAGAGTCCTTAAACATGTCCGAAGGGTATACGTGCAAGTCCTCCCTCCAACCTACAAATAGGTTGGCGAAAGAAGGTGCACAACTTGCACCACTCTGGACACCTGCCTGTAGAAGGTCCGGTCAAAGACGAAGTATTTCTGTTTCAGGGTAAAACTAAGGAGACTAAGCAGAAAACCTTTATGCAGAGTTTTACCTCCCAGATGTCTCCCAAAAACACAGAAACCACCTGAAGACCAATGTCATGGCCAATGCTTGTGTAGAGAGATTATACATCCAAGGATATAAGCAAGGTGTTGTACAGAATATGTCAATCTTCCAGGAGTTCCAACAGATGTAATGTGTCTCTAACTTTAGATCTCAAATGCATGACTAATGTTTGAAGAAAGAAGTCGACATACTCACAAGCATGTTCATGTATGGTCACAATTCCTGCCACGATAGGCCTTTGAGGCTGGTTCAGTGATTTGTGTACCTTTGGGAGTAGATATAGTGTAAGTACTGTAGGATATACAGGCATGAGGAAATCCCTCTCCTTTTCATTGAGCAATCAGTTGAAGTAGGCTTCAGAGACCAAATTCGATAGCTTCTTCTGGAAAATGACAGTAGGATAAGAGGGTAATTTTATATAAAACTCTGTATTGTGTAGCTGTCTGTGTGCCTCTTTCACATATTGTTCTGTCGGCCATAACAGAATTTTACCCCCCTTATCCACCTCCTTTATTACAAAGGTGCCATTTTCCTTAAGGGAGGTAATAGCTTTCCACTGTTCTTGTGTCAAATTTCCCATTTTGTACTTGTAGCTCTTCAAAAATTTGATGTCATGGACCATGGCGTTAAAGAAGGCTTTGATTGCCGGAGAGGTACCCAAGGAAGGAGTGTGTTGTGAGGGTAAACATAAATTACATATTCTCCTACCTGTGGGTTCTTTTTGTTCTTGTAGTAAATCAAGTAAATCTCTCAAGACCTGCTGTTCATTTTCTGGTCGTGATTCCAATGCCGATGGAGTACAGTACAAATATCTGAAAGTAAGAGTTCTGCAGAACAATTAAACGTACGTTATTAAGATGAACTTATCAAGAGCCTGCTTGGGTGAGAAGAGTAATCCCTTCACAAAACCCGATTTTTCCACATTCAATATAAAATAGTCTGTCGAATTGATGATCTGTAATTCTTACCATCTACTAAGGAAATATCCTGGTTTGTAACCTCGGTCTGGATGGCTGATGCGGAGACCTCCTCGCCTTGGATAGTCTCTTGGTTTTGCTTTTTATGTTTGCAACTGCCTCTCCTCGTCCTCCTTCTAGGTCCCTGTGATCTTTTGGTAAAAAAATCGCTTGAGGTACCTTCACTCGTGTTAGTAATTGGAGCAGGATTTGGTAAAGCTGGTGGTGCAGCAGGTGGAACATTATTAGGCACTTGGGGTGGTATATTGCCAGGTGCACTGGGACTCTTATTACATCTGTTGCCAGCATACTTCCACTCATATGCTTTGTGTGCCTCAAAGTCCCTGTTTATCCCTCAGAAACTTATTTCTCTTTCCTCTCATAACCTCCTTCTCATACAATCAATGTTAGAGTTCAACTTGACCAAAAAAGGTTGTACCAAAATGATCTAATCTAATTCCTTGATTTGTTTTTTATAGAACATAGAAGTGATTAGTCATGTGAGATAAGCATATGCATAAGAATTTGAGAGCATTCCACAAGGCCTTTCTCCCACAAATCACAAAAATCCTGCCCTACCTCCCAGGCAGGGAAAATCTGCATGCTGAGACTGCGGGAAATTATGTTAACTTTACTATATTCCTGCAAACTTTTGATGTTCCATGATATTCTTATATGGCTTCTATGTAAACAAATAAGCTGAGTAGAGAGTACTGAAAGTCATCAATTTTGATTAAAGATATGTCAGTGTGGAACACTTCTGAGACCTGACTATCCCAGTGTGCTTTTCTCGTTGCCAAGTCAACCACCATAGTTAATTTCCAGGCTACCAGTGTCTATACAGTGTGTGCATGTGACCCAAAAATCTGCCAGAAAGGAGTCTAGAAAACCCCACACACAAGAAAGCAGCTATTGCATAGAAACAGATTTCAGAGAAACACCACAACTCAATCAGAAATAAATCCTGTGCATACTGGCACTGTTTTTAGGTTGGTGGGAGGACGTGCATGTGTACACTTCAACCACGTTTAAGGACTCTGTCGTTGGGTCCGGTACATTGACGATGTCTTTTTTCTGTGGATGGGTACTGAGGAGGCTTGCGTGGATTTTATTACAGCCCTCAACTCCAACAATCTAAACATATGTTTGACTTGAACCATCTTGGCTATCACATTGGATTTTCTGGATGCACGGCTGTACCTGAAGAAGGAAATATTTGGATCTTTTTGCACAGAAAGGTATCGGCAACTAACAACTTGCTCCACCATTTGTCCATCCAACGTCCAGAATAGGAACAGGTATATTTTCGAAAGAGTCGTATCTTTGTGGAAATTGTGTCAATTTATGCATGTAACATCATTGTTTGTCAATCAGGTCAACGGAAGAAGATATGAATTAAAGAACTATATCAACTGTCAAACGAAGAATGTTGCATATGTACTCATACTTGGAATATGACAGCACTGCAGGAAAATGGGTCCTGAGAATGTCACATTTGAACCTTCTCAAATCTTTGGCAATTAATGTACATTTCTTTTTTTCTCAATACGTTTTTGTTGCTACCCTGTTGATTATTTGCAACAAAACATTTCATTGTTCTATGATTACACACTAATATCTTAGCAATTTCAAGAGTGCTGCATCCCTCTGTAAGACTTGTAACAATTTTTTACTTTTAATTTTGTTAAATGAATAATAGAATCATAGGATGCTGGAGTTAGAAGGGGCCTCCTGGATCATTCGCTCCAACTCCCTGCTTAAAGCAGGATTCACTATATCATCCAAGACAGATGTCTGTCCAGCCTCTGTGTGAAGACTTCCATTGAAGGAGAACTCCCCACCTCTCGTGGCCACCTGTTCCACTCACTAAACACCCTCACTGTCATAAAGTTTTTTCTAATATCTAATCTGTGTCTCCTCCCGTTCATTTTCATCCCATTGCTTCTACAGCCATTTATAATAATAATAATTTTTATTTATATACCGCCAACATATTCCGCAGCACTTTACAATTCAGAGGGTATATGATACAATACCATATAATAATATATAATAAAATACAATACAATACTAAGATAAAATACAATACAATATAGGACAATACAAATATGATACAATACAGAACATATGAGACAAAAAATAAATAAATACATCACTGAGCCCATTAGGAGTGAGGTCCCTGCTTGCAAGCTTACAGTCTATGAAGAAGTAGGGGAGACACAAAAGGTAATAGTAACAAATGCTGTCATATATGGTCCAGCTATCAATATAATACATAGAGGATTCACATAATGCTGCATGAACCGTTCACCAGCCAGGACCTGTACAAGTACAGATATAGTGCTATAAAATGCATGGGGGTGTAGAAAGATGATACAAGAGGCCAGATTTGTAGAAGGAACACACTGTTGGAACATAAAAATTGATGGTATGGTGTGGTATATGTGGTATAAAGTTAGTGGGTCCATTCTTTGTTAATGGACACCTCAATGCCACTGGATGTCTGAAATTGCTTCATGATTTAGATATCCAGTGGCATTGAGGTTCCATTGATAAAGAATGCCCCCACTATCTTTGTACCCCATATACCACACCATACCATCAATGTTTGTGTTCCAACAGTCTTGGAGGGATCTATCCACTGTGGGTTAGTGTCAGACCAATAGCGCTGGTTTTGTTTGTTAACTTCACCATTCACAAAAAGGTTTGCCTCATCCCTCATCTGAAGGCAATTGTCGATATTGTGAAGATACGAGATGTGCAGCATCTGGAACAACGGATACTGGAAGCCTGTGCTAGCATTTCTTCTGCGGTGTTGCTATCAGTGTCAAGAGTGGGAGAAGAGGGTTGCATTGACAATCCAACACAATGGGCAGCACTTTGAACACATTTTAGTGGTAATAAACGTGTAAATACATACATAGTTTTTAGTAACATAGTAACATAGTAACATGATTTTTAAGGTTGAAGGAAGACTTTACGTCCATCTAGTTCAACCCATAGCCTAACATGTTGATCCAGAGGAAGGCAAAAAAAAACCCATGTGGCAACACTAAGCTCCACATTGGGAAAAAATTCCTTCCTGACTCCAGATATGGCAATCAGACTAATTCCCTGGATCAACGCCCTATCAAAGAATCTAGTATATATAACTGGTAATATTATATTTTTCAAGAAAGTCATCCAGGCCCTTCTTAAATGTTAGTAGTGAGTCACTCATTACAACATCATGAGGCAGAGAGTTCCATAGTCTCACTGCTCTTACAGTAAAGAATCCGCGTCTGTGATTATGATTAAACCTTCTTTCCTCCAGACGTAGAGGATGCCCCCTTGTCCCCGTCTCAGGCCTAAGAGTAAACAGATCATTAGAAAGTTCTCTGTACTGTCCCCTCATATATTTATACATTATTATAAGATCACCCCTAAGCCTTCGTTTTCCAAGCTAAATAACCCCAAGTTTAATAACCTGTCTTGGTATTGCAGACCCCTCAGTCCTCTAATAACCTTGGTCGCTCTTCTCTGGACTCGTTCTAGTTCAGCTATGTCTTTCTTATACACTGGAGACCAGAATTGTACACAGTATTCTAAGTGTGGTCGCACTAGTGACTTGTATAGAGGTAAAATTATGTTCTCCTCATGAGCATCTATGCCTCTTTTAATGCATCCCATTATTTTATTTGCCTTTGCAGCAGCTGCCTGACACTGGCCACTAAATGTGAGTTTGACATCTACCCATACACCCAGGTCTTTTTCAGTGACAGTTTTGCCCAGTGTTTTACAATTAAGCACATAATTATACCTTTTGTTTCCTCTGCTCAAGTACATGACCTTACATTTATCCCCATTAAAGCTCATTTGCCATTTATCAGCCCAAACCTCTAGTTTACATAAATCCTCCTGTAATATAAAATTGTCCTCCTCTGTATTGATTACCCTGCATAGTTTAGTGTCATCTGCAAATATTAAGATTCTACTCTATATGCCCCCTACAAGGTCATTAAGAAATATATTAAAAAGAAGCTGGCCCAACACTGACCCCTGTGGTACCCCACTGTTAACTGTGACCCATTCTGAGTGTGTTCCATTAATGACCACCCTTTGTTTCCTATCACTAAGCCAGTTCTTAACCCACTTACACATATTTTCCCCTATCCCCATTGCTCTCATTTTATGTATCAACCTTTTGTGTGGCACCGTATCAAAAGCTTTTGAAAAGTCCATATACACCACATCCACTGCATTTCTTTGGTCCAGTCCAGAACTTACTTCTTCATAGAAGCTTATCAGATTAGTTTGACAGGAACGGTCCCTCGTAAAACCATGTTGATATTGGGTCATGAGGTTATTTTTCTTCAGATACTCCAGTATAGCATCTCTTAGAAAACCCTCTAGGATTTTACCCACAGTAGAGGTTAAGCTTACTGGCCTATAATTTCCAAGTTCAGTTTTTGTTCCCTTTTTGAATATTGGCACCACATTTGCTATACGCCAGTCCTGTGTTACAGACCCTGTTGTTATGGAATCTTTAAAAATTAAAAATAATGGTCTATCTATGACAGTACTTAATTCCTGCAGCACTCTGGGGTGTATCTCATCCGGGCCTGGGGATTTGTCAATTTTAGTGATTTTTAGACGATGCCGTACTTCCTGCTGGGTTAAGCAGGTGACATTTAATTGACAGTTTTTGTTATCATATTGTCAGTCATGGGATTTTCTTGTGTAAATACTGTTGAAAAAAAGGCATTTAGCATATTGGCTTTTTCCTCATCCTCATCCACCATTTTACTCAGATTATTTTTAAAGGGGCCAACACCATCATTTTTTAGTTTCTTACTATTTATGTAGTTAAAAAATATTTTGGGATTATTTTTACTTTCTCTGGCAATGAGTCTCTCTGTCTCAATCTTTGCTGCCTTGATTTGCTTTTTACAGATGTTATTTAATTTTCTGTATTTATTTAATGCCTCATCACTACCTACTTGCTTTAATTCCCTAAATGTTGTCTTTTTGTCATTTATTGCGCCCCTTACAGCCTTTATTAAACATAGTGGTTTCCTCCTATTTCTAGCATGCTTATTCCCATAGGGTATATATTGTGCACAGGCCCTATTCAGGATGCTAATAAACGTTTCCCACTTGCTTTGTGTACTTTTATGTCTCAGGATATCTTTACAGTTCATTGCACTAAGATCTTCTCTCAACCGTTGGAAATTTGCCTTCCTGAAGTTTAGTGTCCTTGTAGCCCCTCTACTACACATCTTAGTAAAGGATATTTGAAAACTTATTATTTTATGATCACTATTACCCAAGTGATCTCCAACCCGTATATTTGATATGCGGTCTGGCCTGTTGGTTAACATTAGGTCCAACAGTGCCCCCCTTCTTGTTGGGTTCTGAGCCAGTTGTGAAAGGTAGTTGTCAAAAACCTATTACCTTTGCTAGAACTGTAGGTTTCTGTTCCCAAATGTATTTCAGGGTAGTTGAAGTCCCCCATAATAATGACTTCTCCCTGAGTCGCTGCTTCATCTATTTGCTTTATGAGGATATTCTCCTCCACTTCCATTATTGTTGGGGACTTATGACAAACTCCTATCAGTAATTTATTATTTTTTCCCCCTCCCCTTATCTCCACCCACAGAGACTCTACATTTCCATTAGATTCACCTATATCATCACGCAGGATGGGTTTTAAGGATGATTTTACGTATAAACATAGACCTCGTCCTCGCTTATTTGTACGGTCATTTCTGAACAGACTATAGCCCTGTAAATTAACAGCCCAGTCATGGCTCTCATCCAGCCATGTCTCCGATATCCCCACCATGTCATAGTTATTTTCCAACAAAATCAATTCTAATTCCTCCATTTTGTTGGTGAGCCTTCTGGCATTAGTGTACATGCACTTTATGCATCTCTCTTTACCTCTATTCCTTCCTACCATATTGACTGTTCTAACCCCACCCCCCATGCCACCCCCAATTTTATTACTTGTGCCCAGGTTACTATTTACACTATCATCCCCTCCCGTACAATGAATACCCTCCCCCAATCCCTAGTTTAAACACTCCTCCAACCTTCTAGCCATTTTCTCCCCCAGCACAGCTGCACCCTCCCCATTGAGGTGCAGCCCGTCCCTAGCATAGAACCTGTAGCCAACAGAGAAGTCAGCCCAGTTCTCCAGGAACCCAAACCCCTCCTTCTTACACCAATTCCTGAGCCACTTATTCATCTCCCTAATCTCCCTTTGCCTCTCTGGTGTGGCACGTGGTACAGGAAGTATTTCAGAGAATATTACCTTGGAGGCCCTTGCCTTAAGCTTGCAGCCTAATTCCCTGAAATCATCTTTAAGGACCTTCCACCTACCTCTAACTTTGTCATTTGTGCCAATGTGCACCATGACCGCTGGGTCCTCACCAGCCCCTCCCAGTAATCTGTCAACCCGATCAACGATGTGCCAGACACGAGCGCCACGTAGGCAGCACACTGTTCGACAATCCCTGTCTTTGTGACAGATTGCCCTATCTATTCCCCTAATAATTGAGTCCCCCACTACCAGCACCTGTCTGGCCTGCCCTACTCTCCTGTTTTCCCCCTTACTGGAGCAGACACTCCTCTGGATTTCAGAGGTCATGCCCTGCTGCAGCAGTGCTATCCCTGAACTTGCACCCCCTCATCTGCCAGCTTAGCAAATTTATTGGGGTGTGCCAGATCAGGACTAGCCTCCTGGCACTCTTCCCTCTACCCCGCCTTCTAACTGTCATCCAGCTGGCTACCTCACTGTCCTGCAGCTCCATACTACCATCCTCCCCCACATCTATCCCTTTGAGCAGCTGTTCAGTGAGCAGCAGACTCCTTTCCATATTGTCTATGGATCTCAGCGTTGTCAGTTGTTCATTTAGATCCAGTATCTGGGCTTCCAAATGTACAACATACTCACATCTCACACAGCAGTATGCACCCTCGACCGGCTGTTCAAGGAATGCATACATGTGGCAAGATGTACACTAGATGGCATTGCCAATCATGGAGCTCATTTCCTAATGGGGATTGCACCAGACAGAAATGATAAGTAAAAATAAATGTAAAGTATTAATAAAATACAACCAGCAATTCAGTAAGTCCTCCCTTCCAAACTCCCTGAATCCAAAGTCACTGAATCACAAGTCACACACTTACTTCCGTCAGCACTTACGCTCCCAGTCACACGAAGCTCGCAGTCACACTCGCTAGGAAACCAGATTTAAATTTTTTTTTTTTTCCTTAGCAGAAAGTCAGCCTACAGCTCAGTGTACTTCCAAAGGACTGAAGTCCCAGCAAGCTGCTACTTATAAACCCTTAATTATGCACCCCCACCCTTAATTAACCCCTTGTAAGTATAGCTACACCACAGGTTTTAAGTGCAAAGTAGTTAACCCTTAACTTACAGGTAGTAAAATAAGAGACTATAAACTTGTAGAGAGAACAGAAAGTTAACTAAATAACTCATGAAAGAATAAAGTTATGTTAAAACCAAGCACACCATTGTTTTTCTTTTGAAATTCTCAATACATTTGATGTGCCACATGACCCTCTTTCCATTGAAAAAAAATAAAGTTGGATCCAAAATGGCCGACTTCAAAATGGCCGCCATGGTCACCACCCATCTGGAAAAGTTTTGTCCCTCCCATATACTAATGTGCCACAAACAGGAAGTTGATATCACCAACCATTCCCATTTTATTTAGGTGCATCCATATAAATGGTCCACCCTGAAGTGTCCTTGTGCATATCAGAATAAATCTGATCTCTCTGCAGACCGGTCACCATTCTGGTCACTCTTCTCTGAACTTGCTCCAGTTTGTTGCTGTCTCTTTTATAATGTGGTGCACCGAACTGTACACCGTATTCCAGATGAGGTCTGAACAAAGAGGAGTAGAGGGTGATAATGACTTCACGTGATCTAGACTGTATGCTTCGGTTAATATATCCCAGAATTGTGTTTGCTATTTTGCAGCAGCATCTCACAATTGACTCATGTTCAGTCTGTGATCTAGGTGAAAAGATTTTTTTTTGTTTGCTTATTTTGACTGAGGAAAACAAGCAGCCTAATAATTCTAAAGGGGAACTAACAAATCATATATTTCGATAAAAAGAAAATGTATTTTTCCATATTGAAAAATGGTTGACACTAAGGTCTGAGGAGGCCAGAAATGCGTTACCTGTGATTTCCTTCTGTTTTTATCTCTGTACTAACTGACCTTGTCTTTTAATAGAGGTGAATACATTTTTATTTTATCTAAAGACTAGCTGTAGTACCCGGCTACGCCCGGGTTAATAAATAACTGATGTTAGCTATAACAAAATAGAATTTGAATATGTCATATTAATGACCTGTAAGAAAATAGAAGCTGAGCTGTGATTGATTGCTATAGTCAGCCTAATAAATCTCCAGCCAACAGTAAACCCTCCCCCCGGCCGGGCAGTATATGTTACCTCACATATAAACATAATAGACAGCTCATGTGACTGACATCTGCCTTAATTCCCTATATGGCACATGTGTTGCACATTGGCTGTTTTTAATCAGATGTTTATGTTTGGAAATTAAAGATAGCACACGTATGAGGCGAGTTGTGTGAGGTGATTTGTGCACATCTTTGTCTGTCTGTGTGGTGTGTGTGTCCCTGGGGTGTGTGTATGTGTGTGTCCCTGTGGGGTGAGTGCATGTGTCCCTATAGGGTGTGTATGTGTGTGTGTCCCTGTGGGGGGGTCTGTGTGGTGTGTGTCTCTGTTGCGTGTGTCTCTTTGTGGTGTGTGTGTGTCCCTGTGGGGTGAGTGCATGTGTCCCTATAGGGTGTGTATGTGTGTGTGTCCCTGTGGGGGGGTGTCTGTGTGGAGTGTGTGTGTCTCTGTGTTGTGTGTCTCTTTGTGGTGTGTGTGTGTCCCTGTGGGGTGAGTGCATGTGTCCCTATAGGGTGTGTATGTGTGTGTGTCCCTGTGGGGGGGTCTGTGTGGTGTGTGTGTGTCTCTTTGTGGCGTGTGTGTCCCTGTGGGGTGAGTGCATGTGTCGCTATAGGGTGTGTGTGTGTCCCCGTGGGGGTGTGTGTGTCTCTGTGTTGTATGTGTCTCTTTGTGGTGTGTGTGTGTTTGATCGGGTGCGTGGTGAGTATCCAATGTTGGGGCTGCACCTTAGCGACTATACACTTGCTGTTACTCTTTGTGTGCGTGTGGTGTGTATACATGTCCCCGTGCGTGGTGAATATCACATGTTGGGGCCCCACCTTAGTGACTATATGCTGGTATGTGCTGTTAGTCTTTGGTGCTATCATTAAGCCCCTCTCATTCACAACTGTCAACTGGCAACTGGCACTTTTTCCCCATTATGTAGATAGGGGCAAATTGTTTGGTGAATTGGAAGGCGCGGGGTTAAAATTTCGCTTCACAACATAGCCTATGACGCTCCCGGGGTCCAGACGTGTGACTGTGCAAAATTTTGTGGTTATAGCTGACAGCTGTCGATTTTCCTCTAACACTTTTCCATTCACTTTTTCCCCATTATGTAGATAGGGGCAAAATTGTTTGGTGAATTGGAACGCGCGGGGTTAAAATTTCGCCTCACAACATAGAATATGACGCTCCTGGGTCCAGACGTGTGACTGTGCAAAACTTTGTGGTTATAGCTGACAGCTGTCGATTTTCCTCCAACACTTTTCCATTCACTTTTTCCCCATTATGTAGATAGGGGCAAAATTGTTTGGTGAACTGGAACGCGCAGGTTTAAAATTTCACCTCACAACATAGCCTATGACGCTCTCGGGGTCCAGACGTGTGACTGTGCAAAATTTTGTGGCTGTAGTTGCGACGGTGTAGATGCCAATCCCGGATATATACACACACATACACACACATACACATACACACACACACATACAGCTTTATATATTAGATTTCAGTACCGGTACCCCTTTGAATTTTCTATATTACAGAGCTTTTCTTTACTGTGCACTTTCAGGGGAGCTAAATACAACTTTTTTGCCTGCCTAGTAATTCTGGACACCTTGATAAAGGGGTTTGTATCCTTAGGCCGCACATTCATCATTACACAAATACACATCATCTGATATGCTTCAAGTATCGAATCAAGTATATACAGATTGGAGTTGGAAAATTTGCATAATAATAATGATATTATCAAAATACTCACTTGATTAATAATTGTGCACACAGTGTATATGGATGAAATGGCTATGGCTGGTTTTGAACATACTCGCAGTGACCAACTATTTGAACTTTATTCATTACTATGTACAACCTTAACATTGATGGTTCATAAGGATCTTCGGTTGAGGATATATTACTAGAAAGGGTCATAGGTGCATATATTTTTCATGAATTAGACAGGGTCATTAGGTGCAACTGCAGATATTAGTGGGATCCTCAGCATAGCATAGCTAAGCTAAGCTGTGCTACAACCCAGCTGTCAGATGTTTTATAAGACACAAACATTAGGTGCATCTGATCCTGCTTGACTAACGGCAATAGAGCTTAATGGAAGATGGCTTAAGTTGGAATGGAGGTAAACATAGTCCTGAGGGGTCATCATAAGAGGATTAATAGCTTCAAATTGGTACAAACTTAAAGAATAGGCTGCACTGGCACACAAAAATAATTTTGCATGTGTAGAAAACTGAGGCCAAAATATAATTTTGGGAATAACCCCTTGAACAACCAGTAATTTTTATCCCAAACATTGGGCGGTCACTCAAAGACGCTGATAGGGCAGCGTGACCTACACAATAAATACATCTGCTTTCACCCACAATCACGGAGTCTGTGTAGATTGCATGCAGCTGCAGCCATATCGATTTGGCTATGATCCAATATATATCTGTCCAACAAGGCAGCTATCCAGTTGTCCGCTGTTCTTTATCTCACATGGTGCCGCCTCCTCCAGCCCCGCCTTTCCCGGAATCAGTTTTTTTTTAATGCCGTCCATAGTGGGAAGCAGAAAATTACACTGTTCATCATTTTTAAAAAAAATGTACCCAGTTTTCACTGTGAATACTTTAAAAAGCCTGACATGTACAGTACAGAGACGACCTAAAAGAAGAAGAGTCTAAGGAACTTACTAATCACCACTGAGCGAGTGACACAGGCTTCCCTAGACTTCTCTAGACATCCTTCCAGCTCCACTGAAGAAGCTGCATCCCCTGATCAGTATGTGTGTGTTCTTTGTTGTGTGAGAGAAAGTATGTATAGTTTATCCTCTGTGACATGCACACAACAGCATCAGTTTTTCCTATGTAATATTATAGTCATCAGACTCAGTGTCTCCTATGTGATGTATACAGCAGCCTCAGTGTTTTCTTGGTGATGTACATACAGAGATGTCAAGGACTCTTATGTGATCCTGCACAAGGTAAGTGCAAGGAATTTACAAAGTAGGAGCTGGAGTAGCCCTGGTGCACTGTGTAGTTAGCCCAGCTGCTCACATCCTTTAAATAGAGGAAAAAAGCTGCTTACATAAATGAACACTAATGAAGAGGCATAGGTCAGTCAGTCATATAGATAGGTGAGATATACACAATGTCTGAACACTCCCAGAGACCTCTTCATTCCACCCTCTCTCTGTTGGGGTCCCTCGAGGCTCTGTTCTGGGGCCCCTACTTTTCTCCATCTATACCCTTGGCCTAGGAAAACTCATAAAGTCCCATGGCTTCCAGTATGACCTGTCTGTGGATGACACTCAGATCTACCTCTCTGGCCTAGTTGTCACCTCTCTGCTGTCCAGAATCCCAGAGTGTCAGCTATATCCTCCTTCTTCACCTCTCGCTTCCTAAAACTCAATGTAGACAAAACCAAACTCATCATCTTTCCTCCATCTCATGTATCTTCCGTACCCAATCTATCTAATATGGAAAATGGCATAACGCTCTCTCCTGCACCTGAAATCCACTGCCTCAGAGTAACTCATGACTTTGCCTTGTCCTTCAAACTACATATCCAAACTCTCTCCACCTCCTGCCGCCTCCAGCTCAAAAATATTTCCAGAATCCGTACTTTCCTCAGTCTTCAATCTACTAAAACTCTTGTACATGCCCTCATCATTTCCTGCCTCAATTACTGCTACATCCTCCTCTGTGGCCTTCCCGCTAACACTCTTACACCTCTCCAGTCCGTCCTCAGCTCTGCTGCCCGACTTCCTCTCTCCTCGCTATTCCCCTGTTTCTCCCCTATGCAAATCTCTTCATTGGCTCCCAATTCCACATTGAATCCAGTTCAAGCTAGTAACACTGACCTACAAAGTCGTCCATAATCTGTCCCCTCCCTAATATCTCTGAACTAATCTCCCAATATCTTCCCTCACGTAATCTTCAAACCTCCCAAGACCTCCTCCTCTCCTCCACATGTATTCGTTCCTCACACAACCGTCCCCAAGATTTCTCCCAATTATTCCCCATCCTCTGGAATTCTGAGCCCCAAAATGTCAGATTATCCACCACACTCGGATTCTTCATATGGAACCTGAAAACCCATCTCTTCAGGAAAGCTTACAGCCTGCAATGACTATTCTGCCGCCATCAGAGCTGCTGCCTCACCACCACCAGAGCTGCCGCCTCGCCACCACCGCAGCCGCCACCCACCACTATAATAGCTGCTTACTCATCACCACCAGAGCTGCCGCCTCACCACCACTGGAGCTGCCGCCTCACCACCACCAGAGCTGTCTGCTCCCCATTATCCTGTAGAATGCAAGTCCACAAGGACTGGGCTCTCTTCTTTGTGTTCCAGTCTGTCGTTGTTAATCTGCTTACTGTAAACTATATCAATAATTTTGTATGTAACCCCTTCTCATGTACAGACCCATGGAATTAATGGTGCTATATGAATAAAAAATAATAATAATAACAACACAGGCTTATTAGTGGTGCCAGGTGCAGCGGGCCAGTTAACACAGCCTGACAATATGCACCGTATCTGACCTGTGGCCTATTAGTCACGCCGAGTATGGCGAGCAGGTTAGACATTATATGAGTAAACCTCACATGACAGACTCAATCATTTTACCAGCCAAACTCAGAAAGCTCCAATACACCCTGCAAAAATGATAAAATGTACAAAGAAAAATGTGAGGTATTAGTTGGTATTTTGGACAAAACACGGAAACCTGCAATCCAAAGCGTCAAGGGTCGTCATGTCTGCAGGTCCCTGTCTACACTCACAACAACTGAACCAGAAAAACAGTTATCTTAACTTTCTTTCTCAAAAAACAATTCTCAAAATCACTCATAACCTAGGGTCACACTGGGTTGTGGACCCACATTTCCAGGCCATCGCTAATACCGCAAAGCATTAACGACAAGCGCTGCCTGATAACATGCGTCCATAGAAACCCTGTGTTTACCTTAGTAGCAGCCGCACACAAAGCTGCAGGGAGGCCGCTTTTCAGGAGCGCACAGGTAAAAGCTGCAGGCAGCATTTCCTGTGGACTGAGGAAAAGCGCACCTCCTGCAGCTCTGTGTGCGGCTGCTACTAAGGTAAACACAGGGTTTCTATGGACCCACGTTTCTAGGCAGCGCTTGCCGTTAACACTGTCCGGTATTAGTGATGGCCTGGACACGTGGGTCCATAACCCAATGTGACCCTAGCCATAGCCAAACTAATCCTGCACAAGCTTAGTGCAAGGAACTCACCAAGTAAGAGCTGGGGCAGCACTGGTGCACTAAGTAGATAGCCCAGCCACTCACATCCTTTAAATAGAGCACTATGTAGAGTGGTATATCACATAAAATCACAATAATATCATTCACTTTTGTGGGGGTAATGTGAAAAATGTAACAGTTTACAGGGTATGAATATTTTTTTAATGCACAGTATATGATTACACTGCACAATACCACTTTTACTTTCTTATTACTAAGTAAGTCTTTAGGTACATAAAAAGTAATCCCAGAAAACCTGTTTAAGGGGGTAATCTAAACTTTGGAATTTATCCCCTACCCATGGGTTATGGAATAACATCCCTATAGCTGGGGATCCGACCTCTGGGACCCCCAACTTTTCAGAGAATCGGCGCTGTGTGAATTAAGTTGTGATTGATCATTTGCACATCCACGCCATTCAGACGGGTTCTTCGGAGCTCCCGCTCTCAGGATTGTTGGTGGCCTCATCAGTAGGGCATCAGAAATAGTAAATTTATCACCAATCCATGGATAGAGGATAACTTCCAAACCTTAGAAAACCTCTTAAAGAATATATACGAGGTATGAACAAGTGACCAAGTAAGGCTAAATATTCTGAACCTTGTATTGTGTCTTGATGGCAGGGGATGGGATTATAGTATGTGGGTTGGTGGTGTTTGTGTGCCAGGGCTGCTTTTTGTGTGCCAGGGCTGCTTTTTGTGTGTTAGGGCTGCTTTTTGTCCAGTCCGGTCCTGTCTTTCTACATTGTTAAATCATGTTATTTTTCAGACGTCATCATTCACACCGCTTACTTATCCAGCCAACAGTATAGGCTCATGGAGAAGAGGGTACAGATCGGATATGTCGGGTCTGATTATTGATGTGATAGCACACAGATAGCACACTGACCCATGTTATTCAATAGGACTGTGGGCGTTTTTCTTTTGGTGTGATTGTGAGGGAAAAAAGCAGCATGAA
Organism: Allobates femoralis; assembly: GCA_033576535.1. Taxonomy (NCBI): domain Eukaryota; kingdom Metazoa; phylum Chordata; class Amphibia; order Anura; family Aromobatidae; genus Allobates; species Allobates femoralis. The sequence goes on along the minus strand of JARQOC010000004.1, from coordinate 90,072,769 downwards.
CTACTTTCTCGGATGAGACTGACCCAAACAGATCCCCCGTACAACATCAGTATGGCACCCACGTTTTACAGATATTGTATGAGATGATGCTCATTTTTAATGTAGTTGTATGAAATGGATCACACATGAATGTAAAAAGCAAACTCATGATTGGGACATGTCTGAAAATTGAGTTTTCTGGATGTAATAGACAATTTTCAAGAGGTTTTCAGCTTCCCTAAAAGAAAGTACACCCCTGTATGTCGTTGGCTTTATATTTATCTTACAGTTCCCTTTTTTGTCAACATTTCTATTTTTTGTTTGTTTGCATCTTGTGGATTTTCACGTTCGACGTGATCAAACACTCGTTAGGTTCAATGCAGATAGACTGTATAATTACAGAGGGCTTCAGGCTTATGTAAATGGATTAAAGAAACATTAAGAAGAAAGACTAGAACACAAGTTCTGTTTGGAGGGGTGAGAGGGACGGCTAAGCTACAGAACATTGGGTGCTTGCACTGAATGATATCCCAATGCATTTTCCTCCAGTAAAAGCACATTTTATATTTATATTAGAAATGTTCCAGTTTTCTTTGTGTGTCTACTCTCAGTGGAGTCAATATTAGGATATAATAGGATACCGTACATTAGTATTGTGTAATGTAAATACTTGTTTTGATATTGGAATCCTACTCACTGTCAATCAAAATCACAACTTCCTTTCTCATCCCATAATATGTCTACTATATGTTAATCCTTTTTAGCGTGGGAAGTAATGACAAACAAGGAAAAGAATACTGCAAATTTAGAAACAAGAAATTTATATCCAAGGGAGTTGACATTTGGGGTTGTGACGTAAAAGTAGCAGGATAAAAATTAGCCTTTTCTTGCCCATATGTATGTAGGAGGTCTTTTTTGACCCTTAGGCTACAGTTAGATTCACGTTTTTAGATGTGCCCCGTATAGTCGCGCTAAAAACTTACACTGTGTCAGCAATAATACGGTGCTAACGCCATGTTAACACTGTGTTACCGCTGCCAATACTTACCTATGGAGATCTCGCCGTTAACGCAGCTCCCATGCTGACATCTTAGTGAAATATTGCGGTATTTGCTAATGCAAGAAAAGACACTTCTGAAAGCGTCTGTGATTGCGTTAGCAAATAATGCAAGATTTCATTCTGAGGCTGGCATTGAAGTCGCGTTAGGGGTGGGATCTCCATAGGTAAGCATTGGCAGCGGTAACGCGGTGCTAGCATGGCGTTAGCACCGCATTATTGCTGACACAGGCTAAGTTTTTAGCGCGACCCCCAGGGCGGCGCTAAAAACATGAATCTGACCCTAGCCTGCAGGATCCGGCAGAAACTTAGAAAATTTCTATCTCAGCAAATTGCGTTACCAGCTGGTAACGCTGAACGCTGCCTGACTATTAATCCCTATGGCAACCGGATGCTTACCGCAGCTGCCGGCTCCACAGGATATGCGCTTTTGCAGAGCGCGCAGGATACGCTGTTTACAGCGTTTTCCTGTGCGCTCTGCAAAAGCGCATATCTTGGAGATCTCTGTGGGGTGCTGCGGTAAGTGTCTGGTTGCCATAGAGATCTATTGCCTTGCTGTTTGAAGCAGAAATTTTCTAAGTTTCTGCCAGATCCGTCAGGCTAGAGGCAGATGCAGGTCTGCCCTAGCCTTAGGCTACTTTCGCATCCACGTTTTTCAATCAGGCAGAACTCCGCCATTTTTAAAAAGATACCAAATACGGCAACGTTGCGTTAGTGACCAATGCATTTCCTATGGACTTCCGGTAATGTGCTTTATCTTATGTTTGCATCTTTTTTTTGCCGCATCTGGACTAATTCGGCACTTCTGCCATTTTTTTTAAAACCTTGTCTAGCAGCGTTTTTTGTCCGGCATCCAGCACTCTTACTGAGCAGTGAAAAACCGGATTTTACAAAAATGTAGATGTGAAAGTAGCCTAAGAGAGTTATTCAGTAGGTTAGAACCCAGTGGAAAGATACACCTGGAAATTTGGTTACTGGGCTTAAATACACTGTGTTCCAAATTATTATGCAAATGTTCTTTTTTTTTTATTTTCCTAAATGGTCGGTGCAAATGACAGTCAGTGTAGTTAAAGTCATCACCCGTTAGAGTATACATCGAATTTTATTGAAGAAACCTCCCAATGATAGCAGTATAATCAGTATAATCTTCAAAATTTAAAAAGAACTCTAAATGCACTATTCTAAATTATTATGCATGGTAGAGTTTCTAAACATTTGATATGTTTGAAAGAACTGAAAATGGGGATTTGTTGAATTTGCAGCATTAACTGGTCACATTCACTGAAATAAAAAGCTATTTAGCTCCAAAACATCCTAACAGGCCAAGTTACATGTTAACATAGGAAACCTTCTTTGATATCACCTTCACAATTCTTGCATCCAATGAACTTGTGAGTTTCTGGAGAGTTTCTGCTTGTATTTCTTTGCATGATGTCAGAATAGCCTCCCAGAGCTGCTGTTTTGATGTGAACTGCCTCCCACCCTCATAGATCTTTTGCTTGATTATACTCCTAAGGTTCTCTGTAGGGTTCATGTCAGGGGAAGATGGTTGGCACACCATGAGATTATCTCCTTTTATGCCCATAGCAGCCAATGGCACAGAGGTATTCTTTGTTGCATGAGATGGTGCATTGACATGCATGAGGATGATTTTGCTCCTACAGGCAAATTTTTGTTTTTTGCACCATGGGAGAAAGTTCTCCGTTGGAAACTCTATATACGTTGCAGAGGTCATTTTCGCACCTTCAGGAACCTTAAAGGGGCCTACCAGCTGTTTCGCAATGATTCCAGCGCAAAACATGACTCCTCCACCTCCTTGCTGACGTCGCAGCCTTGTTGGGACATGGTGGCATCCACCAACCATCGACTACTCTATTCATGTGGACCATCCAGGGTTGCTTGGCACTCATCAGTAAACAAGACTGTTTGAAAATTAGTCTTCATGTATATCTGGACCCACTGTAACTGTTTCTGCTTGTGAGCACTGTTTAGGGGTGGCCGAATAGTAGGTTTATGCACCACAGCAAGCCTTTGAAGGATCCTACACCTTGAGGTTTGCAGGGACTCCAGAGGCACCAGCAGCTTCAAATATCTGTTTGTTGGTTTGTAAGGCCTTTTTAGCAGCTGCTCTCTTAATCTGATGAACTTGCCTGGCAGAAACCTTCCTCATTCTGCCTTTATCTGCACAAACACATCTGTGCTCAGAATCAGCCACAAATCTCTTCACAATACGATGATCACGCTTAAGTTTTTGTGCAATATCAAATGTTTTCATCCCTTGTCCAAGGCATTGCACTATTTGTTGCTTTTCGACAGCAGAGACATTCTTTTTCTTTCCCATGTTACTTGAAAACTGTGGCCTGCGTAATATTGTGGAACACCCAGTTTTCCTTTTATTGGGTTCACCTGCCAATCTAATTATCACAGATATCTGAGATTGATTTCAATGATAAAAAGAACCCTGAGATGCAATACCATCAATGGGTTTCATTGAAAAAAAATAAAAATAAAACCCTATCACACTTAAAACCAATTTGCATAATAATTTGGAACACAGTGTAAAATTGGCCTTTTTTATCTGCTAAGTAACTTAATTGTTTTTCACATTTTTTATTATATTTTTGCTAGGCAGTGATGCATGTTCATATTACTTTATTCACTGTTTGCATCTGAGTCGCCCAGGTCAGTGGGGACTCAGGTATCCGGGCCCCTTACCACTGTGGTTGGGGATGTCACTGGTGGCTTGCCCGAACCCGTGGCCCCGGAGACCGAACTTAAAAAGGGGGGACTATATGTGCAGGGGAAATAAAGTTTATAATATAGTTCACGTGAAGCCACCTGCAGCTTCTAGTGATTGAGCACCAGCGTCGCTTCAGTCCTCCAGAGGGTGGTGGTATAGCGGCCTTGATGGTACAGCTTCCTGCAAGTGGAGCTAACCCCCGGGGCAGGGATGCACCGGTGACGATAAGGGTGCTGGTGATGGATGGATGGAGCCGAGCAGGGTGTAGCAAGGAAACGAATACACGGAGACTTAAGCACTCTACCCGGGTACTCTACTGGAACAATGCAGGTGATGTACAGTTCACAGCAATAAACAGTCTTAGGACTGAGTCGCTGGCCAGGTAGTCACAACGGGCTGCAAAGCCTCCATAAGTCTCCCGTGGAATGCCTACTTGGATCTGCCCTGTGTCCTGCTTTCAATGCCTGTCTTGAGGTGCCTGCTTAGTACCAGGCCCATTGGGGTGCTTGGTGGATCCTGGTGAGAATCCTGGTATGACAACTCCTCTGGACAGGGTGTCGGGGCCGGTAAACAGACTGCGACCTCCGGTGTTCTCGGTGAGGGGCTGAACTCCCTCGCCGTCTTCGGAACTGGTGCTCCAGTAAAGCAGACCAGGGTTCCCTCCTGAGTATGGGTGCTCGGGGGGGTTCCCTCCTTCTGTCTGGGCTGCCTGCTTCTCTCTCTGCAGACCCCCTCCATGGGATTCCTCCTTTTCTCTCTCGGAGGATCCCCGTTCTCCGTCTTCCCTCAGTGCCGACTAAAACTCACTGTGTGTGTCCTCCCTCCTCCCCTAACTCTTCCCCCCTAGGGTATGGGCCCTTTCCATCTGCCTAAGTGTGTGTGTGTGGGAGTGCTAGGATGGGAGCCTCCCAAAGGACATTTGCATTCCATTGTGACAGGGGTAACCGCACACTTATTTATGGGTGCAGTACCCCAATTGTCATGCCTAACCAGGTGGGGCGCTACACATCCCTCAACATTTTACAGTGCAACTGTTTTTGTTATAACATATGTTGTACTCAGTAAGTACCTGTTGAGATTTGCAAGTTAGGAAGTGTCATCAGTTAATTTATTTTGTATTATGGAGTCATGCCTTCTGTCTGTGCACTCCTCTCAGTAGCTTTAGGGCCGTTTCACATCTATGTGCCCAGCGTTTGCCTGCCCTGCGCTAGCGCAAGTGCAAGCGCAGGTGCTCTCTCAGGCAAGCGCAGGCAAGCACATTGGCACATAGATGCAGAGCCCTTGCGCTTGCTTCCGCGTTCACCACCATTACCTTCTATGGTGAGCGCACGGGAGCAGAACTCGGAAGCGCAGTTCTGCAGAGGGACACAGTCAGAGCGCATGCATCACTCCGGATGGACCGGAAACGCGTAATGAGATGTTTCCGGTGTATCCGGAATGACGCATGTGCTCTGACTGTGCCCTTCTGTAGACCTGTGCTTCCGGGTTCTACCTTGCGCTCGCCAAAGAAGGGTAGTGGCGGTGATAGTGGAAGCAAGCACAAGGGCTCTGCATCTATGCTCCAAAGCACTTGCCTGCGCTTGCTTAAGAGAACACCTGCGCTTGCACTTGCGCTAGCGCAGGGCAGGCAAACGCTGGGCGCATAGATGTGAAACGGCCCTTAGGTGTTTATAATGATCTGTTAGCAGGTTCCTTTCTGACCATATATAGGAGGTCTCTTTTGACCCTTAATGAGGCATTCGTCAGTATAGGACTAGTGATGAGCGAATAATGAAATATTTGGATTCAGATAGCTCTAATTGAGTGCTTTGAACTGTTTCATTACTTGTTCTTTATCCACTGCAAGTCAATGGGGAACTCACTTGAATCTGAATACTGAAGTATTTCAAAGTGTTCGGTTAGAGTTATCCGAATTCGAATATCTTACTACTCGCTCATCACTAGTTAATACCCAATACAGAGCTACACGTTGATGTTTGGTTCCGTTGATGTTTGGTCTTTTTAATCTGCTAAGGCTAGGGTCAGACCAGCTTTACTCCCTGCGTTCAGGAGATTCGGTCTAATACTTAGAATTTGGCAGCATTAACACAGTGTTACTGGAAAGGCTCCCACGTTATGTGATGTGCTTGGAAAAAGTGCAAGATTTGAAACTCTGGCAGTGCGAAGCCGGAGTTTGCCATGCACTCGGGTTCCGTCTGCCATAGGATTGCACTGACAGTGTTAAAGCAGTCTTACCTTTCCAGTAACACTGCGTTAATGATGCCAAATTCTAAGTTTTAGATGGAATCCCCTGAACGCAGGGAGTAACACCTGTCTGACCCTAGCCTAAGGCTAGGTTCACATTAGAGCCATGGAAGTGTGGCGCCCCGTATATGCAGGCATCACAGAAGGGTATTGCACCCATAGAAGCGGTGTAATTACCCCGTGGCAGGTGAATGGAAAAGTCGACATGTGGCTTATACACTCGCATCCACACACACCCTTAGCACAGGGACTAAAAGGTTAATTCCTTTACTAGGAGACCCAGCCCGGTGGGAGGATGTGAGGGTAAGCAATGTGGGAGTGGGAGGAAGAGAGAAGAGAGTCAAGTCGAGCAGGAGGAGGAGGCTGCTGGGATAGCAGCAGCTGCAGAGAACGTGGGAAGAAGCAGGAAGGCGCCTTCCAGGGAAAGAGCAGCTCTGGGAGCCGAGAAGCCGGTGGAGGCTTATCCCAGAGCAGCTATCCTGGTTCTGCTGGAAGCTTCAAACCTAGTAAGAGAATCCAGTTAACCGGGAAAGTCTTCAAGCTTTCTGGACACCCACAAAGTCAACAACCCAGGGGCCAGGCACTGTGCGCAGAGAGTTAGCGGCAGGCCATTAGAGGGTTACCTGACGACAAAGCAAAGAGTGAGAGAGTACAGGAGGCCAGGCCAGATTTCAGATCTGCCAGGCCTCCCCCCACACTAACCTGGAAGAGCGACAGAAAGGACACCTACCTAAGCCACACAGAGACTTTCCGTTCACCTGCACCACCTAAGAAAGCTACCTGTTATTTATAACATCTTGCTGAATTGTGAACTGTAACTGATGCTGCTACGAGTTGACAGTAAAGTACCCAGGAGAAAGTGACTTTGCTTCTGCATGTATTTTCCTACTTCAACCTGTTCCCTTGCAGGAGCGCTGCCCGGGGAACAGACCCTGCCTGTAGGGGCTTAGTCATCTCAGCCGCATTACCAGCTACCTCTGCGGACTGCGGCGGCGCTGGTGACCCATCACCAGATACTACAGGTGGCATCACGTGAACTGTATATAGAATCCCTTGTAAATATTACCCCTTTTTGAAGTGTCACCCAGGACACGGGATCAGGCGCGGCCACCACTCATCGTGACACAGCAACGCTACCCCTGGAGCCTGATACCCGAGTATCCCAAAGCCTGGGGCTTGACAAAAGCGCTAAAATCTAGCATTTTTTTTTATGTTTAAAAATTTGAAAAATGCTAGCCTTAACGCTTCCATAGTCCCCATGCAACAAAGCATGGTCAAAATGCAAAACGTTTGATGCTAGTCGCTTTTGCAAAAGCACCAAAAAACACGATAAGCAGCATTTTTAGGAGCATTTGCAAAAACGCATGCATTTTTTTAACATGGGAGTCTATGGGAAACGCATGCGTTAACTCATGGTACACATATGTACCATGCGTTAACACTAGCGCTAAAAAGGGAAAAAAATGCCATGAAAATGGCAATGGAAAAAACTGCTCCTTTTAACGCATCCTTGCAAAGGATGTACCCTCCCAAATGTGACCCTAGCCTAAGTATCTCAGTTTTTCTTATTATATTTTTACAATTACAGGGGAATCCGGGGGGATGCAGGTGTTACCCACATTCCCTTGAATTCTAAAAACCAATAGTGTGAAACCAGCCTAAATGTCTCTGCTTCTGTCTGGACAACCATTGTAAAAAAATCTTGTATTCCTGGAGTTCATGTATGTTGCCTCCTGGTTCCTGTTTTTCCTCTTACATTCCAAGCTATTAGGTTTATTACTTTCTTATTGCCCTGATACGTGCGGTATGTTTGTAATTAAAATAGTGGAACTGGATTGTAGGCCCATTCTGACCGGGATTGACGTATGTAATGGTATCTGTTCTAGCGGTGCAGAATATATTAGCGCTATAGAGCATAGGCAAAAGGAAATAAATATTTGCAATGGAAATAGTTAAATAAAAATAACAGCGCTTTAACCGCTCACCTTCTACACCAAATCAAGCCACCCGTCCTCTGACTGTGATTGGCCATTCAATCTCGGGAGACGTTATAACAAAGTGATCTCATTTACTCCAGACATAAAACACTTCTGGCAGAGATGAACTGTTCGCATTCATAAAGCCAGCGAGCTGCACAAAAAGGACAATATTAAATCATTAATAACGTGAACTAATTATACCGGGCTGTCCTGTCACCTCCATATACTTAAATTAATAGAGAGCAAGAGCAGTATTTCTAAAGAACACGGGCAAGGCTCACGTCACGGAGGCAGCCCAGGACAGGAGATGGCAAACAGCAGCCGCTCTTCTTCACAATGTGATTATCATTCATTTTTCCAGCACTGCAGCTGATATTAAGATCTATTTATGATAACAATCACATTCAACCTCTTCACATTCAGCCCCCTAATTACAAGGACATGATTACTATTATTAAGTAAAGAGGTTTACTGAGGTTTCTTTGGTTTCTTTCAGCCCTCAGATGTCATAAGGTTATCGTGAAAGCGTGGTTTGTAGTTTTTTTTTACCAACAAAAGAGAAGATTAATCAAAAAATGTATCCTATGTCTAAAAAGTTAGACTTTTGCAGCAAATTGATGCTCTTGCCCATTGACTCAGTTGGGTAAGGGCCCAAATGTCTTAGGCTGGCTTCACACCACGGTTTTATGGATCCGGGGCTTTGCGGTTCACACTGGATCCGATTTTGGCCCCATAGTATCCCTATGGGGCCTGATAGCAGCTATTTGCCATACGGTTCCCTGCTGTCAGGGAGGATCTGGGAGAATTTATTTTTTTTCCCAGACACAAAATCGCAGTATTTTTGTGTCCGGTGCAAAAAACTGACAAAATCAGATTCACCAAGATCCTCCCGGATCCGGTGCGATGTGGCAACCCCTAACATGGGAGGCTATGTGCCCAGATCGTGCTGGATCCGACAAAAAATTGAACTTCAGCACCGTGGAGAGCTTTCAGGACAGTGGCTAGCTCCCCGCAAGCCGCAATCCTGACATTTCAGCCGCGGACTGCCGATTCCAGCAGAAAACAGGATCGGAGGGCTTTCTGTTTGTCTGGAGCTGTTAGTTCATGTCCAGTGCTTCCTGCAAAACACCGGACACAGCCTGACATCACAAAACCATGGTCTTATGTGATCACCTTTCTCACTAGTAAAAGATAAAGTGCAGTCTACTTGTGGCACAAAACGGGGCTTTTGGAGGCAGAAATGCATTTAACCCCTTCCTGATATTGGACATACTGGTATGTTCTATTTCGAAGTGCATTTCCCAAATGGACATATCGGTACCTGACCATTACAGGTAGTCATCGAATATCCCCATTAGAAGTGCTTAGGATACATAGACAGCCGAACATAGGAGAGGCTAAACCTCTATTCAGAAAATTTCTTCGCTCTTTTTCTATTTTTGTGCTCCTGTTCACTTTATATAAATTTAATTGTAAAATGATGTATTATGAAAAATGATATATACTCTAAGGAAAAGTGTTGCTTCTATGTATGTTTTTTATAGACAAAAACATTAAAATTCATATTTTTACTTGGAAAATTGCAGTATGAATCATTGCACAACATCTGACATGTATGGGGGCAAAAACTCTCTTCTTATTTTGTTATATGTAACTAGCTGGGTGCCCGATGCACATGCATCGGGATTCTAGCAGAGCGAGTCTCTGACTCGCAATGGCCGCTTCGCGGCCAATGCTTCGCGCTGCTAAGGCGACTCGCCATGCCCGCTGCGCGGGCATAGCGAGTCGCCTTAGAGCTGCTCGCAATGGCCGCTGCGCGGCCAATGCTTCGGTCGTATCCACATGACGACATTGACTCGCAGCGTGAGCGGACTCAAAAGGGGCAAAAATCCCATTCGTGATTATATAATAGATGTAACTTGATCGGAGGAGCCCCCACAGGCATAGAGCTATTTCAGACATTTATAGGGTAATAAAAATGTGTTTCTTCTTGACTTGTGTGACTAAACAGTAGACTCAGATCATATATAGGGTATCAACGTCATCAGGAGAAATGGCACAACAAATTGTGCTAAACATAGTCTTGTCAGCTCACCTTCGCTGTCTTCAGTACCCGGTTTTCCACATCTCATGGGTCTCAATGAATGTAGTGATCAGAAGAAAACCAAAAGATGATCCAGCAATGTCCAGAGAAGTCATATGAGAAGGATTTTTCTTAAAACTTTACTGAGTGTTTTTAAAGGTGCCTGATCTTTGTCACAGTTTTTACAATGTGGAAAGAAAATATAAAGTTTTAAGGGTACTTGTCAGCTCAATTTAGCCCCCTATCCTACCACTACCTGTCCCTGCACCTTGCTAGCTCATCCCCAACCATCCCTCTCTGACTTAAAACTACACTATAATGTTTGTAAAAAAATGGCTTAGAAACTTACATATTCCTAAGATAATAAGGGCTCCAGTCTACATCTGAAGACTGACATGGGCGATCTCCAGGGTTTCGTCTTCCCCCTTCCTGTTATCATGCCCCGCTGGGTGTCATCATGGATTTCTTTGCGCGCGTCCCGGCTATTGGAAACAAATTTCCCCCTTCTATATGTATAACGCCGTTTCGCCGTAGTTTCCGTACCTGCGCCTTGTGAAGTCTTCCAGAGTGCACTGAGCATCTTCATAATGCTCAGTGCGCATGCTCCGCTGTCCTACCTGATGGCTTGGGCTTCCTGGGCATGTGCACTAAGCATAATGAAGCTGTTCAGTGCACCCCTGAAGACTTCACAAGTCGCAGATGCAGAAATGATGTCAGAACAGTGTCATACCCACAAAGGGGGGAAATTTGATTCTAAAAGCCATGAGCACACCAGGGAAATCAATGCTGACACCCAGCGGGGCATGATAACAGAAAAGGGGGGGTGATGGAGCCCTGCAGACCGCCTATGTCAGTCTACGGTCGTAGACTGGAGCACTCATTACCATGGAAATATGTAAGTTTCCAAGTCGTTTTTCACAGACATGATAGTGTAGTTTTAGGTCAGACAGGCATGGTTAGGGATGTGCTAGCAAGGTCTAGAGACAGGTAGGGGTAGGATAGGAGGCTAAATCAAGCTGACAGGTTCCCTTTAAGAAAAATCCCTTTCCTCATATGACTTTTCTAAACATTGCTGGATTGTCTTTTGGTTTTCTTCTGAACAAATTGTACTGTTCATTTTTTCCTGCTACAATTGTGGAATTCAAAAATTTGGTGCTAAAGCAACATTTTTATGGAAAAAACTAATTGATTTTTGCTTCCACTTTGTTTTCATTTTTATGAAGTGTGACGCCCTGCTCATGCAGGTACCACAGACTTTCCTAATGCACAGCTGGGTTTCCACAGCAGGTACCTACTACATGTAACATCTTCCACCCCGACACAGTAGGGGGAGCTCTACTCACCAACTTTAGGTGAGGTCCCCCATAAATACTGCTGCTGGGGGAGGAGTTGGTCAGAGTGTGCAGACTCTAGGAGAGCTGCAAAGATGTCCTGGTGATTGGTGTCGCAGTTAGGCCGGAATCAGTGACCCGGAGTGGCCCTTCTGCCGTCCAGCAAGCCTGAGTGGGGACAGAAGGCATGCAGCAGAGCCAAGGGAGCGAAGAACTAGTGGAAGTTCACCCAAAGACGTACCGGACTTCGGGGATCCGCATCAGCAGGATTACTTCAAGACTGCAGAAAACCCCGTCACACCATGGAGACTTCAGTTACCCGGTCCCCCTGCGTACCCAGAGAGAGGGAGCCAGACACCGCAGTGTAATACAGCAGTGATCAGAGAGGTAACCCGTGGACCGCGCAGGAGGAGAGAGAGACCGAGAGGGGAGGAGGCCGGGTGTGGCTGCAAGCAGACAGGGCTTCAAGAACCGTAGAGAAACAGAGGAGGCCGTATACCACTTGCTGTGGAAGCTCACTGTGCACCTGGTCACCCGACAGTGCCCTGGAAGTTTTTACCTGCTCATACCACCAGTAAAAAGGTAAAAGAGACTTTCTACAGTGTGTGTGCATCATTCCTCTCCGCTTCCCGGTGCCCCTCATAGACTGCTCCATCACTCCCTATCCCGACCTAAAGTCCCACTCCAAGCTGACCACCCATGAGATCCCCGTGAAAACACCCACCGAGCCTGATACCTGAGTACCAGAGGGCCTGGGGCTCGACAGAAGCACCTAAACAATTAACACATTTTTTTGTTTGGTTCTGAATACCTTGAGGGCACAGTTTTTATAATAGGGTAACGTTTGGGTGTTTTCTGTTATATAGGCCCCTAATAAAAAGGTTTTGTAAATTTTGTTTGAAAAAATGCTGCTAAATTTTTAACCTTCTTTACATTTATAACAAAAAAATACTAATAATGCTGATGTAGAGTAGATATGTGGTAATTTCTACTTGTACAACCCCTTTTCAATCAAAAGGTTTGTCCCCTGTAAAATAGCAACACATACAGCAAGAATTTCGGAGACACATAGACTCAGCGGTGTAAATGAAACTCATGGGCCCCGATGTGAAAGATCCAACAGGGCCCCCAATTTTTGCAAATGTTTAATAGCAAGTCTTTTTCTATAGGCCAAAAGGACTTTTGGGGCCCCCTAGGCTCCAAGGCTCGGGTGCGATTGCAGCCCCTGTACCTATTGTAGTTACGCTCCTGCATAAACCCCTTCAATAACTTAAACATAACCACATAATACACTACAACCATAATCTTTTGGCTGTCTACCAAGTAGTTTTTCCTTGTAATTGAAACTATTGTAAAGGAAAAATTAACCACTTTGTGACCAAGCAATTTTTATCTTTTGTGCTTTCATGTGGCCCCTCTCCTTCTCCTAATAGCTACAGTTGTGTCAAAAGTATTGACACCCGTGCAATTCTGTCAGATAATACTCAGTTTCTTCCTGAAAATTATTGCAATCACAAATTCTTTGGTATTATTATCTTCATTTAATTTGTCTTCAATGAAAAAACACAAAAAGAATTGTCCTAAAGCCAAATTGGATCTAATTCCACACCAAACATAAAAAGGGGGTGGACAAAAGTATTGGCACTGTTAGAAAAATCATGTGATGCTTCTCTAATTTGTGTAATTAATAGCACCTGTAACTTACCTATGGCACCTAACAGGTGTTGGCAATAACTAAATCACACTTGCAGCCAGTTGACATGGATTAAAGTTGACTCAACCTCTGTCCTGTGTCCTTGTGTGTACCACATTGAGCATGGAGAAAAGAAAGAAGACCAAAGAACTGTCTGAGGACTTGAGAAACCAAATTGTGAGGAAGCATGAGCAATCTCATGGCTACAAGTCCATCTCCAAAGACCTGAATGTTCCTGTGTCTACCGTGCGCAGAGTCATCAAGATGTTTAAAGCCCATGGCACTGTGGCTAACCTCCCTAGATGTGGACGGAAAAGAAAAATTGACGAGAGATTTCAATGCAATATTGTGCGGATGGTGGATAAAGAACCTCAACTAACATCCAAACAAGTTCAAGCTGCCCTGCAGTCCGAGGGTACAACAGTGTCAACCCGTACTATCCATCGGCGTCTGAATGAAAAGGGACTGTATAGTAAGATACCCAGGAAGACCCCACTTATTACCCCGAGACATAAAAAAGCCAGGCTGGTGTTTACCAAAACTTAAGAAAGCCTAAAACGTTTTGGAAGAATGTTCTCTGGTCAGATGAGACAAAAGTAGAGCTTTTTGGGCAAAGGCATCGACATAGAGTTTACAGGAGAAAAAGAGAGGCATTCAAAGAAAAGAACAAGGTCCCTACAGTCAAACATGGTGGAGGTTCCCTGATGTTTTGGGGTTTCTTTGCTGCCTCTGACACTGGACTGCTTGACCATGTGCATGGCATTATGAAGTCTGAAGACTACCAACAAATTTTGCAGCATAATGTAGGGCCCAGTGTGAGAAAGCTGGGTCTCCCTCAGAGGTCATGGGTCTTCCAGCAGGACAATGACCCAAAACACACTTCAAAAAGCACTAGAAAATGGTTTGAGAGAAAGCAATGGAGACTTCTAAGGTGGCCAGCAATGAGTCCAGACCTGAATCCCATAGAACACCAGTGGAGAGATCTAAAAATGGCAGTTTGGAGAAGGCACCCTTCAAATATCAGGGACCTGGAGCAGTTTGCCAAAGAAGAATGGTCTAAAATTCCAACAGAGCATTGTAAGAAACTCATTGATGGCTACCGGAAGCGGTTGATCGCAGTTATTTTGGCTAAAGGTTGTACAACCAAGTAATAGGCTGAGGGTGCCAATACTTTTGTCTGGCCCATTTTTGGAGCTTTGTGTAAAATGATCAATGTTTTGCTTTTTGCTTCATTCTCTTTTGTGTTTTTTCATTGAAGAAAAATTAAATGAAGATAATAATACCAAAGAATTTGTGATTGCAATCATTTTCAGGAAGAAACTGAGTATTATCTGACAGAATTGCAGGGGTGTCAATACTTTTAGCCAAAACTGTATAACTTTTTGATTCTTCAGTCCATGACTCACCCCTGGCGGGGACCATGGGATAATCGGAATCGGACCCTCTCGTTGTCATCTGGGGCTGCGGGATGTCTCAGTGGTGTTACCCGGTCCGTAATCCCCTCTTCGGGTGAGCAGTAAAAAGGGGAATTAGACAAATGGAGAAAATAAAATAAAAGTTTTAAAAAAAATAAAAGAGTACTGTGATGTCACCCGTGGAATGCGACCGGTATAGCCACTGCTGCAGTCGGGACCTCTGGGGATGATGGGAGTAGCAGCGAGGATGGTTCAGCTCTCCAAGGGAAAAGCAGGTCCCTAGCACAACAGTGAAGTTTATGGATGTGCAGGGGAGTAGTAAGCCAGCGGTGCTGTGCTGCTGTCAGAATTCAAGGTCACACTCAGGCAGGCTGCTGCTGCCAGCTCAGCAGATCAATCTACCTCTCCTCAGGCGCGGAAATCACAGTCGCACACACAAAACTGAGCTTCAACCCGGTTTACTTCACTTTCTCAGCATATGATTACAACACAGTGCAGTGGCGGCTCCGGTAGGTTCATAGCAGCCAGAATGGGTCATCCGAATCCCCCCCATTTCGTGTTCCTTTTATGGGCTTCTCGGCCTGTCCGCATGCTAGCTACGATCCAGCTGACACAGGTTTTTGGTGGGGGAGCTGCCGGGTCCCCTAGCCCTAGTACGGCAGCCTTCTTTTCGCTGTTCCAGAGGTTGGGTGGCGGGACATAAAGACTCCACACCCCCCCGGTGTACAAGGTTGGCGCGTAGAGCGTCCTGGCCAGTTCAACAGAGCTGGCACCGGGGTTCTGGCTCAGTCCCTCTGTGTCCCTGCTAATTCGAGCATAAATAGAACTCCTTCTGTCTCTATGGCCTGCAGCCAAGGACCCGGAGAAGCCTCATGATTAGAGATGAGCCACCACCCTGCCGTTCGTATTCAATTCGATTCGCCGAATCGACGGGGTGTTCGACGAATGTTCGTCGAATGCTCGACGAACACCGTCGAACATCCTGAACACGAAAAAGACAGGAATGTGGGGCTTTTATACATACATTGTGGAAGTAAAATGAAGTCAAATAAAGTGTTAAAAAACAAAAAATAATGTATGCTCACCTGTCCGCGGTCCACTGACACCTCCGGCAAGGTCCTGTTGCTTATAGGACCTGTGGTGACGTCAGTTCTCGCGGGAACTCCGGTCACGTGACCGGAGTTCCGCGAGAACATGACATCGCCACAGGTCCTATCAGCACAGGACCTTACCGGAAAGCTTAAAATAGACATTTTTATGTTTCAGACACTTTCTTTTACTTAAAGAAAGTGTCTAAAACATTAAAATGTGTATTTTAAGCTTTCCGGCAAGGTCCTGTGCTGATAGGACCTGTGGTGACGTCATGTTCTCACGGAACTCCGGTCATGTGACCTGAGTTCCCGCGAGAACTGACGTCACCACAGGTCCTATAAGCAACAGACCTTGCCGGAGGCGTCGGTGGACCGCGGACAGGTGAGCATACATTATTCTTTTATTTTTAACACTTTATTTGACTTCCTAAATGTTTATTTTGGCTGAAAATGCGGCAGATGCGGTTTTCTGACCGCATCTGACGCATTTTCGAACCAAAATCGAACATGTTCTAGATTCGCCGAATTTGAACCAAATTGTTTGAATTCGGCGAATGACTCGAATAGCGCCAAAAACAACTCGAATTTGAGATTGGCGAACTATTCGAGTCGAACATCGCTCATCTCTACTCCGTGTCCTTTCAGTCCTGTGTGATGATGTTCTCGCCTCTCCTTCTGACTGAACTTGACTCTTAGACTTTACTTGGCTGACTGACTTACTGAACTTGGTGTTGTCTAGTTTTGATGCTTCCCCTAACCGGGTCCTGTCCTAACTTTCCCACCCTCCACTTGACTTCTACCACCATTCCGTTGCTGGGCATAGAGTCCTTAGTCTTGGGATCGAGAGTGTGTTGAGCGTGTGGTTGGGATGACCGAACTTACCGATCCTGGCTGCTGCACCATCTAGTAGTGACCGGACCGCAGGGGCGCCACATCCACATAGCCATAAGAGGGCTTGTTTTTTGTGAACTGAGTTGTACTTTCGAATTACACCATTCATTTTATCATGTGATGCACTTAAAAGCAGGATACATTTCTAAATTTGTTGAAATTTGCAAAAAAGTGCAATTCCACACTATACGGTAAAACTGATGTGACGCTATAATTCTCCAGGTCAGAATAATTATGTAGATACCAAATGTATACTTTTTTTAGTTCATTAAAATGAGAAAAAATGTGGAAGTCTGTAAAAATAAATTCAGCTTGTAGTGCTACTTTCTGAGACTTGTAACGTTTTCAAGTTTTGGGATATGGGGCTGTGTCAGGGCTTGATTTAGCACCCTGAGGTTCATTCATATGACTTTTGGGTAGATATGAAGATATTGGGGATTTTGTTAAAGGTAGATGTTGTTTCCACAGAACATTTACCCGATATGCTGCTGCTAGGAGGCCTAAGGGGAGTACCGTGCATGAACATGTATTTATTGTAATTTGTTTTAGACTATTAAACATCCCAAAAACAGGTTTAAACAGAATACGGTGTGTCCTCCTTGCTTGAAGTCATTGATAGGGGTGCATGTTAGTGCTGGGCCTTGAACAATTTAAGATATGATGTTTTGATTTAAACTTATTCCATTTTATTGCAATGTTGCGGTGACTAAAAATAGTAATTCTGGAGCTTATTTTTCTCGTTACGCCATTTACTGATTAGATTGATTTATTTTATATTCTGATAGCTCAGACTTTTTTGATTGGAGTGATACCAAATATGTGTATTTTTTATTGAGGCAAAAAGGGATGATATGAACTTTTTACATTTTTTTTTCTCATATCTTTAAAAGCATTTTTTCACTATTTATGTATTTGTTAGTCCCCTTGTTTGGGGATTAAAACATTTTTTTAGGGGACTTGAAGCTGCGATCATTCAATTGTTTGTGCTATGCATAGCAGTGCACCAGGACTGCTATGTATAACGATAATTACAATCTCCTATGAAGATCAAGTGATCATACATTGTTCTCTAAGTTTGATCTCCAGTGTAAATGCAAACATCCATCTTTGTGAACGAAACTTTTGGGGAGGTCAGATCACAAGACAAGAAGGGAGTTCCTTATTTAATTTATCTATGTGCAGAGAGATGCCTGCCAGAGAAGGAGCTATAGAGCCAGTGAAGAGAGTGTGTGAAAGTCGGAAAAAACTCGTGATGTAGTGGAACTGAGTCCTTAAATCTGGGATGGTTGAGAAGAAAACACAGCCGCGTAAGTGACACATCACTGGAATCAGGTCTTACATCATGCTGCTCTCGATTACATAGCAAAAACCTTCTGACAGATTCCCTTTAAGCCCTAATGATCCCATACGGTTTATCTACATGATCCAATGGTATTCTTTTGCAGCTTGTACTCAGGGGTATAACTATAATAGGTGCAGGGGTTGCAATCGCACCCGGGCCCTGGAGCCTAGGGAGCCCCAAAAGTCCCGTTAGTCTATAGAAAAAGACTATTGCTATTATAGATTTGCAATACTTGGGGGCCCCAATAGAGCTTTCGCATAGGGGCGCATCTACATATAGGCACCTTGAGGTAGAGAAGAGAATTTCTCAATGTTAGAAAAGCCTAGTACTTCCACATTGCTGTATGTGTTGCCTTGACATGTACAATAAAACATGAAGACCCCATGCAACAGATTTAACATTTTAAAGGGAACATGCCACCAGGTTTTTGCAACCTAATCTGATAGCAGCATAATATAGGACTCGAGATCCTGATTCCAGCGATGGGTCACTTACAGGGCTGCTCAGTGTAGTTATGCTAAAATCACTGTTTAATCAGTTGGAGAATATAATTAGTCTAGCAGTCTGGACTATTCACAAATTGCTAAATCTGTAGCAGAGAAAACACTAATTTTATCAAAGTGACAGTGTGGAGCCCACTGGGATGAGGTACTCGGTACCAGATTGTGGTATCACGGGGGTTACCATGGTGGTCTTGGTCCGGACCGTGTCCCGAGCCCACAAGTAAAAGGGGTTATTTACAGGGATAGAAAGTCGTGACGCCACCTGTGGTATGTGGTCGGGGTGACCACCGCTGCTGCAGAATCTCCAGGGATGATGGATGGCAGCCTGTGATGTAACGGCTCTCCACGGGCAGAGTCTGATCCCCGGGCAGTAGTGATGATGACAATTTGTGAGGGAGTTGTGAGGGAGAACAGGGTTTGCAAGGATTACACAGAGTCACGGTTTTGTAGTTTTCCGAGTCTTTACTGAAGCAGATGGTATTCAGCTGAGTACTGTCCACGGAGTCTGTACAGGGCCCAGGGCTGTGGAGTCGGTAAGCCACATTTGCGACTCCGACTCCTGGATTTTATCAGGTTCCGACTCCGACTTCGACTCCGACTCCTTCATAAATGGCCACTTCGTAACAATAAATTTACTGTTGTAAAATATTACCATCGTGCTTATTCAGTTTCTCACCATCATATAAGTAATCAGACCACTTAGAGCAAAAACTATATTTATTAAAATACAATTAGAATATAGCAAATAACTTTTATAAACTTTTCCAAACTGTAAGTAAATATGCAATATACACTATTATGCAGTTAATAAGAAGAAATCTATAAATTTGTCCTCAGAAAAAGTATTGCCTCTGTCAGATCCTCCTTCATGGATGCCCTCAAATCTGATCTAATTATTTTGAGAGCAGAGAACAACCTCTCTACACTAACTTGGGTTGGTGGCAAAGCAGTAACCATTCGGGCAACATCTCTGACAATGTCAGGATACAGAGGAATCGCTTGTTGCACTGTTATTTTTGATTAATGGTCAAATTTCTCAATTTCATTTAGTGCACATGAAAAATTCTGCTGAAATGTACTGGCTGTGTTCTTTGATGGGGATGACTCTTCCATGCGGGAACGCTTTGCACGGTCCTTGTGATCCAAATACTTTTCGAAATTAAATTCTTCATCAGTTGATGATGAGGGTGAAGATGTGGCAGGACGACCAAATTCTTCTTGTTCCTCCTGACTGTTCTGCAACCCTTTCATCCTTACTGTTATTTTAAACAGAGCTTCTTTTCCTTTACTTAGCTGTTGATCATCTAGAAGAATCCGATGCATTGGGTCTACATAAACAGCTGCCAAAAGAATGTTATTTTGTAATAGTAGCTCCTCTCTCCATTTCATTGATGTAGCAATGCCACTTGCAATTAACCCTCCTCTTTGGGACAGGTGAAACATCAGGTTCTTTCACTCCTTTAAGAAAATACCTGGAGTTAAGTCCTCTGCTTGTAATTTTTTAGTCACTGTAAATGGGTGCTCTAGCAATTTTTCCAGCTCAGTCACCTGATTCCACTGACTTTCATTTAGCGTCAGTTGAGGGTTAGCCATGTCTACAAGAAAGGTTTTCAGTTCAACCAAGTGTTGAATCATTAAGTACCGCCCCATCGTGTGGCTTGATCAATAATTGCCCCTTTTCCAGCAAGTCTCTTCAAAATTGAGTCAACTTTAGGGGTTCTGGCAACAGTAGCCAATTTTCTCACCTTTCCAATCAGTGCAGCAGCATGTCCTTCTTGCAGACTGTCTCTTATAGCCAGCTGTAGCGTATGCACAACACAGCGCATGTGATGAATGAAAGAACGTATTGACACAGTTTCAACAAGATTATGGCCCCTTTCACATTTCTGCGTTTGCTGCATTTTGCTGCGTTTTGCTTCATTTGCGTTTTTTTCGCGTTTTTACCGCTAAAAACGCATGAAAACGCATGCGTTTTTATCCCCATTGATTTTAATGGGGACGCATGAAAAACGCATGCAAAAACGCATGTACAAACGCATGTGCGTTTGCAAAAACGCATAACGCATGCGTTTTTGCAAATGCAGCCCAAAACGTTGTTTGCCACGTTTTGAGCTGCGCTTGCAAAAACGCATGCGTTGTGCGTTTTTGCAAACGCACATGCGTTTGTACATGCGTTTTTGCATGCGTTTTTCATGCGTCCCCATTAAAATCAATGGGGATAAAAACGCATGCGTTTTCATGCGTTTTTAGCGGTTAAAAACGCGAAAAAAACGCAAATGAAGCAAAACGCAGCAAAACGCAGCAAACGCAGAAATGTGAAAGGGGCCTATCTAAACTATCATGTTGCTGATCATCTGAAGCAACTTCAGTTTGCTCCTCAGTTACAATACTGTGTTCCTCTATTTCAAACATTTCTGTGTCTGTGGACCCAGAATGTTCTTCTAGCTGCTGGTCACCATCATTACACTCATTCATTAGCTTAATAGTACTTATCATATTTGAAGCATTGTCAGTTACGACAGAAAGAACTTGCTCTTTTTTAAGTTCATAGTCTTGCAGAACCTTTTCCACCAAGACCTGGAGAAACTCACTGGTGTGATGAGCTTTGGTGTCTTTTACTGCCAATGTCTTGGTAACTATTTCATTTTTGTCACAAACAAATTGGACATTGATGGCAAAATAGTTCACTCTGTGACGTGTGCAGGCATCCATTTTAAGAAACAGAAAGCGTCCCTTGAGAGTTTTTTTAAGTTCTTCCTTTTGTTTAAAAGCTTCTTCGATTACAAATTTTCTAATACTCTCTCCAGAGAAACAACAAGCTTGCGGGCCATTTCCCCATTCAGACACATAAAAGCTGGTCGTGAAAATAATGAAATAGGCACACTATCCTTTACAACAAGCTCTATGATCTGTTTTTTAAATGTATCTACTGTCATTGTCACAGTAACTTTGTCACTGACAAAATATCTTGCAACTGATGGCTGCAATGTTCTCTGCTCCTTTGTTTGGCTGGAAGAGCTGGGCACTGGTTCCTTGGTTTGGATGCAGTCTTTCTCTTCAACTGCTTTCAGTACTTATGGATGAAAGCGCTGTAAATGTCTCTTTAGATTAGAAGCTCTGGTAGGAGCATTTTTATCTTTGCCTGAATATGCACTGATCTTGGCTTGACAGCATCTGTTTTCGTCTGGATCATTTGTCATACATTGACAGACATAATGTTTTCCATCTTGAGTGATGGTGAAATGTTCAAATACAGCTGATTTAATATGATGCCTCTTTGACATTCTCAGGTTTTTAATTCTGCATTCACAATCCAAATGACAATTGTTTTTCCTAAAAACAATTGTACAAAATTATTGCCAGGTCGTACAACTGATATAGTGGTCAGTAATACTGTTATTATTCCTCATGTACTCACAGTTAACTGATGCAAAGTTTGTTGAAAGGACAATACTTCTTACAGTCTTCCTCTTATGAGTAGCAGGCAGCTGTGAGATGCTTGGGAAATGAACACCTATCATGATCTAGTCTAGACGAGGAGGAGCTTTACTACTAAGAATTTGCAACACAGTTTCACTTTCAGTTTCATACATTGTAAGTAGGGGGGTTGGGGCAGCATGAGGTTAACCAAGTATAAGATTAGAAGGGCAGTGGAGAACAGTGACACACAAGAAGTAAGAAATGTCTCTATCTCCAGCAGAACTGCTTATCACTGTTGTTCATAGTTTGATAGAACATATATATTTGAGTAACATTTATAAAATTCATATGCAAGTTCAATTATGAAATATTAATACATTTTTTTAAAGCTGGAGTCGGAGTCGGTACATTTCTACCGCCTCCGCCTCCGACTCCAACCAAAACTAACTCCGACTCCACGACTCCGATTCCACAGCCCTTTGGACCGGATTGCTCCCACCCTGACCGAGTCTTTGGCTCCCTATTCTTGCGCTGTGTCTGTGGCCCTGCTGCCCCTTTAGCTAAGCTGCCGGCCCTTTCTCCCCTCACGGGTACCAATCTGCTGGGCAACTTGAGTCTTGTCCTGTGTTCCTGACCCCGCCGTGTTGCTCTGCTGTGGTACAGTGAACATATGTAATCTTCACTAATCCGGTGTTTTCTGTGCTGTTTGTGTCAGGCACAATTTCAGATTCGGTATCCGGTCTTTGCGCTCCTCCAGGGCGAGTTTAGGGTAACTCGGTCTCCCAGGTGTGTTCCTCAGCTTCTCCTATTCCTTTCCTCAGACCTTGGCCGGCCTGGAAGTGGACAGTGGACTGTGGGTTGGGCCTAACGCAGCCCTTTTACACCCAGATCCGGATTCCTCAGTGCTGCACCGCACTGAACTAACTGCCCCTTCCTCTCCACACCAGAATATATAGGGAAACAGCTTTAGCTCCCCCTTCTGGCCTGGAGGCGCTAGTGTAGTATTGTAGGTTGTGTGGGGAGTTAACCCTTTTTTGTTACTGTGGCACATTAACCCTGGGGTGCCACAACAGCAAGAAGCTAAGTAAGGGGCACATCACTGGAATCAGGGTCTCCATCTCTACATTATGCTGCTCTCAGATGGGATGGCAAAAACCTGGTGACAGAACCCTTTAAATCCAATATAAAAACAATGGATTGTTTTACCTATATAAAAGTGCAAAAAAATACAAAACCCAAACTCACAATTACCGCACTTGTGGTTTCCTTCTTGAGCTCCTTTATCTATCCAGGTAGATGTACACATACTAAACCTATTTAATAGAAAGTAGACTTTTGTGTTATGATTTCTTTTGTAAGACCTAAGTGGTTTAGAAACAGCCGCTTCATGAAGATCAAGATCGTTAGCTAACAAATTCCTACATCTCAGTAGAGCAGATTTTACCACTATAGTCACAGGGCTAAGCTTAAAGGAATAGAAAAAAAAACATTTTCTTCCTTTTGTTGTGACTTTTGGAAGATTTTTTTTAAGGTAAAGAGATTTTTGAAGAATAGGTCTAGTTGATTTTTCTGGATAGCCAACTTGGAATAGTCTGGTTTTTAATCACTTTCTTATATGAAAAAGTCATTGTTATTAAGTGGCAAATTGACTAAAAAGGACTGTAAGGCTGCATACTCATGGTCCGGAGGAGCTGCGTGTTGGGACCTGAGTGAAGCCGCGTGTGGCCGCAGGGAGACCGCAGTCGCCCTGTACTCACCATGTGCGCAGGGTACAGGACGGCTTCTAACCCCGTGCACCCTATGGGAGCTGTTCATTTCATGCTGCGGAGAAGAAGACTGCTGGTAACCCGCACCACAGCTCCAAACATGCTGCGAGCGGGTTAAGCACTAGTGACGGTGGATTTCTTGAAATCCCCTCCA
This sequence comes from Allobates femoralis, assembly GCA_033576535.1. Classification (NCBI taxonomy): domain Eukaryota; kingdom Metazoa; phylum Chordata; class Amphibia; order Anura; family Aromobatidae; genus Allobates; species Allobates femoralis. The sequence continues at coordinate 90,049,081 of JARQOC010000004.1, read as the reverse complement.
CTATACTTATACTGTACGATGCAGCGGCAAGACGCTGCGTCCAAAACGCTGTGTATACTGACCGTGAGCGCACACCCTAATATGTGAAGAATGTGCGTTATTATAATGCAAGAAAACATTTCAGGCAGTAGGTTTTCTATAGTTATTGGTAATTATTTGTCCTTGTTCTTCCACGACAAGAACTCCCAGTAGCAGTGGTGTAAATTGAAGCTCATGGGCCCCAATGCAAAAGCTCCAACGGGGCCCCCAATTATTGCAAATCTTTAATAGCATTAGTCTTTTGCTATAGAACAAAGGGACTTTTGGGCCCCTAGGCTCCAGAGCCTGGATGCGATTGCAACCCCTGCCCCTATTGTAGTGGTGCGCCTATCCAGGAGGTCGAGTGAGCTCTCCTATATATTCTGGTCCATCTCAGAGTTGGGGTACGGGTTTCATGTAGAAAGGTGACAAATCATCAAATGTTTGTGGTCAGTGCGCCACAGTAGGGGTACTGCATCCAAAGCCAGTGAGTGTGGTGACCCAGTTATTGGAGGATGTGATGTTAAACTGCGGCTCTCACCCCAGCATCCCCACACCTAGAACGAGGGGACCAATTGGCCAACCCGTAACCAGGGTAACTGGTTCCAGTGGGAGGAGTTTAGAGTAGTGGAGATAGCGGAAAAGGGAGAAGTGAAAAGCAAGTCCAAGAAGGAAGTTACAGAGAGGGCGCCTAAAAAGGAATGCAGCCCAGACAGAAGGAGGGAGCCCGAGGGTGTTGGTGAACACCCGACGCCAGATCGTACCATTATTCAGTCTGGGGGATCCTAGTCCTGAACTGGGGAACCGACTCTGAGAGCAGTACAGGTGAGTCCAACTCTGAGCTGCTAAAAAGTGGGTCGCAGGTCTGTTAAGCAGCCCCCAACATTGTCCACAAAGCACAGCCCCAGCCAAGAGCTCCAAACGGGTTGAGCCCCTTAGAGAGAATGGTATCCTCATTACACCCAACGGGCCTAGTAGGAAGAGGGTTTATGCAGGGCAGTGCACAGGAAGAAAGGAGAGCACAAGGAAAGACACAGAGTGACTGAAAGTTAAGTGGAAGGAACATCTAAGAGAGCCTCAAGGAGACATTGCATCCTTCAGTGACTACCTGGCCAGCTACCTGAATCTGTTTGACTGTATACCTGAGATCTGCCGTGTCCAGTTACCAGTCAACATTCGTACAGAGCCAGCAAGTCTTCAGTGTTTCATTTTTAGTAAGGTGCAGAACAGCAAGATACCAGATACTGCCCAGGGGACCCCGCTCCGGCTGCGGGATCGTCAACATCTCACTGCCTACCCATAGTCCCCAGAGGTCTGCCGGCAGCACGGGTGCCATCACCAGGTACCGCAGGAGACGTCATGAGACTTTATTTATTTTTATTTTATTTTTATCTCTTAAACAAACTCCCTGTTTAAGCGATTACTAGTGATGATCGAGTATGCTCTGCGCTGCTCGGTACTCGCACGAGTATCACTGTACTCGGGCTACTGGCGAGCACCGAGTAATCTCGCGATACTCGTGCTGTGCTCGTGGTCCTCATCCCTGCATGTTGGCGCTCTTTAGAGAGCCAGCCCACAAGCAGGGATTGGCTGGCAAACCACTGCAATGCCACAGCCCTGTTAGTTGTGGCATTGCAGTGATTGGCCGGCCTGCACAGCGTGACCGAGCCTTTAAAGAACCGGCCGCGCTGTGCTCTGCACACAGCCATCCAGACAGTGAGTGTACGGAGAGTGTCTGCTGCTGCTTAGGGACAGATTTGCGGCCCTCATAGGTAGATCCAGAGCAGGGCTGCAAACTGCTGCTTACCACAACAGTCCTTCTCAGGACTATCTAGGAGGATATAGGCAGGGTGATCCAGATCTGGATCCAAGCTTTTCTGTAACAATAACAGTCACCAGACTGTTGTTCTTACTGCCTTGATACAGCTTAGGGACTAAAATCCTACTCTCCTGTGACCATTACAGTCACCAGACTGTTGTACTTACTACCTTGATACAGGTTAGGGACTAAAATCCTACTCTCCTGTGACCATTACAGTCACCAGACTGGTGTACTTACTACCTTGATACAGGTTAGGGACTAAAATACTTCTCTCCTGTGACCTGAACAGTCACCAGACTGTTGTACTTACTACCTTGATACAGGTTGGGGACTAAAATCCTACTCTCCTGTGACCATTACAGTCACCAGACTGTTGTACTTACTGCCTTGATACAGGTTAGGGACTAAAATCCTACTCTCCTGTGACCATTACATTCACCAGACTGTTGTACTTACTACCTTAATACAGGTTAGGGACTAAAATCCTTCTCTCCTGTGACCTGAACAGTCACCAGACTATTGTACTTACTACCTTGATACAGGTTAGGGACTAAAATCCTACTCTCCTGTGACCATTACAGTCACCAGACTGTTGTACTTACTACTTTGTTACAGGTTAGGGACTAAAATACTACTCTCCTGTGACCATTACAGTCACCAGACTGTTGTACTTACTACCTTGATACAGGTTAGGGACTAAAATCCTTCTCTCCTGTGACCTGAACAGTCACCAGACTGTTGTACTTACTACCTTGATACAGGTTAGGGACTAAAATCCTACTCTCCTGTGACCATTACAGTCACCAGACTGTTGTACGTACTACCTTGATACAGGTTAGGGACTAAAATCCTACTCTCCTGTGACCATTACAGTCACCAGACTGTTGTACTTACTACCTTGATACAGGTTAGGGACTAAAATCCTACTCTCCTGTGACCATTACAGTCACCAGACTGTTGTACTTACTACCTTGATACAGATTAGGGACTAAAATCCTACTCTCCTGTGACCATTACAGTCACCAGACTGTTGTACTTACTACCTTGATACAGGTTAGGGACTAAAATCCTTCTCTCCTGTGACCATTACAGTCACTAGACTGTTGTACTTACTACCTTGATACAGAATAGGGACTAAAATCCTACTCTCCTGTGACCATTACAGTCACCAGACTGTTGTACTTACTACCTTGATACAGGTTAGGGACTAAAATCCTTCTCTCCTGTGACCATTACAGTCACCAGACTGTTGTACTTACTACCTTGATACAGGTTAGGGACTAAAATCCTACTCTCCTGTGACCTGAACAGTCACCAGACTGTTGTACTTACTACCTTGATACAGGTTAGGGACTAAAATGCTACTCTCCTGTGACCATTACAGTCACCAGACTGTTGTACCTACTACCTTGATACAGGTTAGGCACTAAAATCCTACTCTCCTGTGACCATTACAGTCACTAGACTGTTGTACTTACTACCTTGATACAGGTTAGGGACTAAAATCCTACTCTCCTGTGACCATTACAGTCACCAGACTGTTGTACTTACTACCTTGATACAGGTTAGGGACTAAAATCCTACTCTCGTGTGACCATTACAGTCACCAGACTGTTGTACTTACTACCTTGATACAGGTTAGGGACTAAAATCCTACTCTCCTGTGACCATTACAGTCACCAGACTGTTGTACTTACTACCTTGATACAGGTTAGGGACTAAAATCCTACTCTCCTGTGACCATTACAGTCACCAGACTGTTGTACTTACTACCTTGATACAGGTTAGGGACTAAAATCCTTCTCTCCTGTGACCATTACAGTCACCAGACTGTTGTACTTACTACCTTGATACAGGTTAGGGACTAAAATCCTTCTCTCTTGTGACCATTACAGTCACCAGGCTGTTGTACTTACTACCTTGTTACAGGTTAGGGACTAAAATACTACTCTCCTGTGACCATTACAGTCAACAGACTGTTGTACTTACTACCTTGATGCAGGTTAGGGACTAAAATCCTTCTCTCCTGTGACCTGAACAGTCACCAGACTGTTGTACTTACTACCTTGATACAGGTTAGGGACTAAAACCCTTCTCTCCTGTGACCTGAACAGTCACCAGACTGTTGTACTTACTACCTTGATACAGGTTAGGGACTAAAATCCAACTCTCCTGTGACCATTACAGTCACCAGACTGTTGTACTTACTACCTTGATACAGGTTAGGGACTAAAATCCTACTCTCCTGTGACCATTACAGTCACCAGACTGTTGTACTTACTACCTTGATACAGATTAGGGACTAAAATCCTTCTCTCCTGTGACCATTACAGTCACCAGACTGTTGTACTTACTACCTTGATACAGGTTAGGGACTAAAATCCTTCTCTCCTGTGACCATTACAGTCACTAGACTGTTGTACTTACTACCTTGATACAGGTTAGGGACTAAAATCCTACTCTCCTGTGACCATTACAGTCACCAGACTGTTGTACTTACTACCTTGATACAGGTTAGTGACTAAAATCCTACTCTTGTGTGACCATTACAGTCACCAGACTGTTGTACTTACTACCTTGATACAGGTTAGGGACTAAAATCCTACTCTCCTGTGACCATTACAGTCACCAGACTGTTGTACTTACTACCTTGATACAGGTTAGGGACTAAAATCCTACTCTCCTGTGACCATTACAGTCACCAGACTGTTGTACTCACTACCTTGATATAGGTTAGGGACTAAAATCCTTCTCTCCTGTGACCATTACAGTCACCAGACTGTTGTACTTACTACCTTGATACAGGTTAGGGACTAAAATCCTTCTCTCCTGTGACCATTACAGTCACCAGACTGTTGTACTTACTACCTTGATACAGGTTAGGGACTGAAATCCTTCTCTCCTGTTACCATTATAGTCACCAGACTGTTGTATTTACTACCTTGATACAGGTTAGGGACTAAAATCCTACTCTCCTGTGACCTGAACAGTCACCAGACTGTTGTCGCTGTATACAGGCAAAATGCGCACGGGCGTTGGCAAGGAACAAGGAAGTGGACGTGATGGTGGTGCAGGCAGAGGCCGAGGTCGTGTGCAAGCACTAATTTCACAACAACAAAGTGGCACATCTACTCGCAAGTCCTGTCCCAAATTCTTGGGGCCCGCAGCAGTACACCGCTCTTGAACCAAGACCAGTGTCAACAGGTTGTTACTTGGATAGCGGATAATGCTTCAAGTCAGATGGGCACCTCCACAAACACCCTGTTTTCCACACGGTCAAGTGTCAGTAGCCGTGATACTGCACCGCACATTTCCCAACCTGATCCTCCTTCCTACCACCAGGCCGAGTACACGTCCACGGACATTACTGATCCCACACTAGGGCACTCGGAAGAGCTGTTCACGTATCCATTCGCAGAATCTGGCCTCTCGCCAGCTCCTGTTGAAGTGGGTGATGAGGAGATGGTATGTACAGATGCCCAAATATTTGAGCAGCCACGTTCTCACGAACGGAACGTTGGCAACGTGTCTCAACAAGGGGTGGACGATGATGAGACACAATTGCCAGGAAGTCAGGAGGAGGATCAGGGTGCGGAAGAGGAAGACGACGTGGTGGATGATCCAGTAGCTGACCCAACCTGGCAGGAGGATATGCAGAGCGAGGACAGCAGTGCACAGGGGGAGAGAGGCGTAGCATCCCAACAGGCAGTATGAAGCAGGGTCGTGTCCACAGGCAGAAGGCAGGCAACCGTTCCCCGGAACAACAACACGACTCAAGGTGCCTGTGCAAATGTTAGGTCTTCCCTAGTGATGGGCGAATCCTAAATTACTCGAATCGCTTGACTCTAGCGAGTCCGAGCCCAGGACTCGCTACTCGTTGCGAGTCTAGCGAGTCCAATGTTAATGAATGGGGAAGCGAGTAATAGCGAGTAGTGTGAGATTTACAAATCGCAGATGTGTCTCGGAAGCTTCAGCCTGAAGCAATCCTAGTTGTGTCATTTATTTGCATTGCTAGTTTACTTTGTAAGTAATCGCTGACTCGCACAGATAAGATCCTGTCTTCTCTGTGTTCTGGCTGCCCCAGCTCCAGGGTCCTAGAGCCCGCCTGCTGCCTCATGTAGCAGTGCTGAGATTGTTCTCAGTCTGCTCATTCCCTGTGTACAGACATGAATGTCTGTGCACAGAGATGATGTAGCAGAGCTGAGATTGTTCTCAGTCTGCTCATTCCCTGTGTACATACATGAATGTCTGTGCACAGAGATGATGTAGCAGAGCTGAGATTGTTCTCAGTCTGCTTATTCCCTGTGCATAGACATCTATATTTATGCACAGGGGATGTAGCAGAGAGGACATCGCGTTTTGGACTGCGTCGGACGGAAGAGGATTTTTTTAATTAAAGATGGAGTCCCTAATGGCTTTTTTTTTATTTCTAATAAAAAATTTTCCTTATGTTGTTTTTTTTTTAAAACAATTTAATAGAAATTCATGGCGGTCATGTCTAATATTGGCGTGACCGCCATAAATTTCGGGCTTAGGGCCAGCTGATAATACAAAGCTGGCCCTAACCTCTTTATTACCCAGCGTGCCATCGCTACCAGGGCCGCTGGAAGAGCGGGGTTCAGCGCCAGAAGATGGCGCTTCAATGAACGCACCATCTTCTGGGGCGGCTGCGGGCTGCAATTTGCAGCGGGGGGTGCCCAGAAAGCTTGGGCATCCCTGCGCTGCGGATTCCAGCCCCCAGCTGCTTAGCTGTACCTGGCTAGACATAGAAATTGCGCGGAGCCCCACGCATTTTTTTTTAATTATTTCATGAAATTCTGAGATTCTGACTCTGAGACTCTGACTCTGAGACTCTGACTCTGAAATTCATGAAATAATTAAAAAAAAATGCGTGGGGCTCCGCGCAATTTCTATGTCTAGCCAGGTACAGCTAAGCAGCTGGGGGCTGGAATCCGCAGCGCAGAGATGCCCAAGCTTTCTGGGCACCCCCCCGCTGCAAATTGCAGCCCGCAGCCGCCCCAGAAGATGGTGCGTTCATTGAAGCGCCATCCTCTGGCGCTGAACCCCGCTCTTCCAGCGGCCCTGGTAGCGGTGGCACGCTGGGTAATAAAGAGGTTAGGGCCAGCTTTGTATTATCAGCTGGCCCTAAGCCCGAAATTTATGGCGGTCACGCCAATATTAGACATGACCGCCATGAATTTCTATTAAATTGTTTTAAAAAAAACACAACACAAAGAAAATTTTTTATTAGAAATAAAAAAAAAAGCCATTAGGGACTCCATCTTTAATTAAAAAAATCCTCTTCCGTCCGACGCAGTCCAAAACGCGATGTCCTCTCTGCTACATCCCCTGTGCATAAATATAGATGTCTATGCACAGGGAATAAGCAGACTGAGAACAATCTCAGCTCTGCTACATCATCTCTGTGCACAGACATTCATGTCTGTACACAGGGAATGAGCAGACTGAGAACAATCTCAGCTCTGCTACATCATCTCTGTGCACAGACATTCATGTCTGTACACAGGGAATGAGCAGACTGAGAACAATCTCAGCACTGCTACATCAGGCAGCAGGCGGGCTCTAGGACCCTGGAGCTGCACAGAGAAGACAGCTGGACTGGCTTGCAAAGAAACAGCAGTTATCTGCGAGTTTCCCTGCTATCACTGGCACAGTAGCCAGTGATTACTCGCGAGTCTAATGCAAACAATGGCAATCCTAGTTTTGTCAGCGTTTCTGACAAAACTAGGATTGATATTGATTTGCATTGGACTCGTGCGAGTAATCACTGGGAAACTCGCCGAGTACAGAGTCCTGCGAGTCCCTTACTACTCGCCGAGTAACGAGTCCTAGCGAGTAGATTCGCCCATCCCTAGTCTTCCCGAGTCTGGGAGTTTTTTAAGTTGGTTCCAGATGACTATAAAAAGGCCATTTGCAACACCTGCCATGCCAGTATCAGCAGGGGTACGAAAACTAGCAGCCTGACCACCACCAGCATGATCAGGCACATGTCAGCCAAGCACCCGACTTTGTGGGAAGTACAACAGAGTCGAGGAGCGGTGCTTGCTGATGTCACTGCTACGTCTTCGCGTATTGTGTGTGTGAGCCAATCCCCTGTCCATGCTGGCCGCGAACAAGCCTCCGGCCCTGCACCTGAAGTTACCCACGCACAAATAACACCACCATCAAGCACGTCCTTGTCCCAGCGCAGCGTTCAATTATCCATTCAGCAAACCTATGAACGCAGGCGCAAATACGCTGCCAATGCCCCACATGCCACTGTCCTCAATTCTCACATTTCGCGACTCATAGCGCTAGAAATGTTGCCTTTCCGGCTGGTGGAGACGGAAGCATTCCGCGACCTGATGGGGGCTGCTGTCCCACGTTACTCGGTCCCCAGTCGCCACTATTTCTCCAGATGCATAACCACGTGTCCCAAAGCATCACACGTGCCCTGAACAATGCTGTTTCAGCCAAAGTCCACCTAACCACAGACACGTGGACAAGTGCTTGTGGGCAAGGCCTCTACATCTCCTTGACGGCACACTGGGTTAATATTGTGGAGGCTGGGACCCAGTCTGAGCGAGGGACGGAACACGTCCTTCCCACACCAAGGATAGCAGGCCCTACCTCTGTCAGGGTTTCACCGACACTCTACAGCTCTGGAATGTCATGCTTCTCAGCCTCCTCCTCCTGCGCATCCTCATCCACTGTACCCTCCACACCAGTCCCAAGCTGGAAGCACTGCAGCACTGCCTCTGCGAAGCGGCAACAGGCTGTGCTGAAGCTAGTCTGCATAGGTGACAAACCTCACAATGCAGAAGAGGTGTGGACAGCTCTGAAACAGCTGGCAGATCACTGTCTCACACCTCTGAACCTAAAGCCAGGAAAGGTCGTGTGTGACAATGGCCGGAACCTGGTGGCAGCTTTGAGGCGAGGCCAGCTGACGCATGTTCCACGCGTGGCCCATGTGCTCAACCTGGTGGTTCAGAGGTTTATAAAGTCATACCCAGAGCTGTCTGAACTGCTGGTAAAGGTTCGCTGTCTGTCTGCACATTTTCGCAAGTCACCTGCTGCTTCAGCCGGCCTTGCCGGCTTTCAGCGCCGTTTGCGTCTTCCGGCCCACAGACGGGTGTGTGATGTCCCCACGCGTTGGAATTCAACTCTGCACATGTTGGTCAGGATATGTGAGCAGAAGAGGGCAGTTGTTGACTACCTGCATCACCTAAGCCGTCGGGAAATGAGTCAAACTCCACACATAACACCTGAGGAGTGGAGATGGATGTCCGACCTATGTACCGTCCTCCAAAACTTTGAGGACTCCACCAAGATGGTGAGCGGCGATGACGCCATTATTAGCGTCACCATACCACTACTCTGCCTTCTAAAACGGTCTCTGCTGAAAAACAAAGAGGATGTATTGCAGGCAGAGCGCGATGACTTGGAGCAAGAAACAGTAGTGGGTGTGGGTGATAACACACAGCCCAGCCTCATCTCATCACAATGTGCAGTGGAGGACTATGACGAGGAGGAGGAGGATGAAGACATGGAGCAACTCTCTGGCCAAATTGAGGATATGACATGCACACCAGTCATACCCTCAATTCAGCGTGGCTGGCCAGAGGACAGGGGAGATGAGGAGGAGGAGCACAGCATGTTCAGTCATCGTGTTGGTCTGGATACTGAAGTGATGGCAGTTAAGAGTCTGGCGCACATGGCGGACTTTATGGTAAGCTGCCTGGCTCGTGACCCTCGCGTTCAGAACATCTTGGCCAACAATCAGTACTGGTTGGCAACACTGTTAGACCCACGCTACAAGGAGAACTTTATGTCTCTCATTCCTGAGGTGGAGAGGTCAGCCAAAATGCAGCAGTTCCAGAAGGCCATAGTCACGGAAGTAGGCAAATCATTCCCCTCACAAAACGCTAGCGGCATAGGTCAGGAATCGGTGGACAACCAAGGCGTACGGCCGAGAGGGGCACAAGTCCAATCCGCCAGAGGTAGGGGAACAGTCTTTACGATGTGGGACAGTTTTCTCAGCCCCTCATGTACCACAGCCCCTGAGGTGCAGGGTAGTGCCACAAGAAATGCTAAGTTTGGCCAGATGCTGAAGAAGTACCTTGCAGATCGAACAACTGTACTGCGAGATTCCTCTGTGCCTTACAATTATTGGGTCTCCAAGCTGGACACGTGGCATGAATTGGCTCTCTACGCCTTGGAAGTCCTGGCCTGCCCTGCCGCTAGCGCTTTGTCAGAGTGTGTTTTCAGTGCCGCAGGTGGAATCATTACTGATAAACGCACCCGCCTGTTAACTGAAAATGCTGACAGGCTGACTCTGATCAAGATGAACAAGGGTTGGATTGGGCCAGACTTCACCACACCACCAACAAATGACAACTGAATTTAAATTTTGCTATGGGAATTTGCCATGTACCTCCACTCACCCATGGGTACACAGTTCTGCACTTTGGCTAATCGCTGGACTGCTCCTCCTTCTCCTCATGTGCCACCATGATGACCATTACAATAGTTAGGCTGTTGTTTCAGGTATACCCCCAGTGGTAAATTTTTTCACCCATTCTTTTAGAATGGGCATTACATCGACAGGAGACCCGCTCCTTTTCAATGGGAAAAATGTTTTGAGGCCCTCCTGCACGTCTCTATCCAGGGACAATGTGGAGCCTCCCAATATTTGGCTGCCCTGCCAAAGGGCTATACTACAATACACCCAATTGAGGTTTACAGGCCCTCATGCATGTCTGTATGCATGAGTCATTGTGGAGCCTCCCAATTTTTGGCTGCCCTGCCAAAGGGCTATACTACAATACACCCACTTTAGGTTTACAGGCCCTCCTGCACGTCTCTATCCCGGGACAATGTGGAGCCTCCCAATTTTTGGCTGCCCTGCCAAAGGGCTATACTACAATACACCCATTTCAGGTTTACAAGCCCTCCTGCACGTCTCTATCCTGGGACAATGTGGAGCCTCCCAATTTTTTGCTGCCCTGCCAAAGGGCTATACTACAATACACCCACTTCAGGTTTACAGGCCCTCATGCACGTCTCTATCCAGGGGTATTTGTGAACCTCCCAATTTTGGACTGCCCTGGCAAAGGAAAATACTACAATAGACCCAGTTCCTCAAAATGGGCACATTATGTCAAGACAGGGCTTCATGTACGTCTCTTCTCAGGGTCATCGGAGTGCCGCACAATGTTTTCACGTAAAATCTTTCACGTAATCACAAAAAGTAACATACACCAGCTGTATCTCACTATTGGATATGTGCCCTTAACTTTTCCACCCTGAATATTCATTTTGGTGTCATTTTGGAAGGTTTTCTGGTGACTCCGTAAAATTGTCGTGAAACTCGGACAAGATTGTTCACAGCTGTGACTTTTGAGTGAGAAATGCTTTCAGGGGTCTTCCCCATGGTGTTGCCATGTCATTTGAGCACTCTTCTGAGACTTTTGTGACATTTTTAGGGTTTCTACATGCTGCCGGCAGTCATTTCATAAAAATACTCGGGTCTCCCATAGGATAACATTGGGCTCGGTACTCGGGCCGAGTACACGAGTATCTCGGGATGCTCGTCCCGAGCTTCGAGCACCCGAGCATTTTAGTACTCGCTCATCACTAGCGATTACCAATGCCATGGAACCGGGCAGGCCACCAGTTACATCCCCTTACAGTAACCGCCTGGGCACCGAGTCCCCAAGGCCTTGGGGTGGGTTAGCGTCACCCATCGAAATTATGCAAATGTTGTCTACGTAATGTAAAAATAGATGTATGTGCTGAATTAAGGAATTGGTCAAGACAAGTACTTAAATTATTTTGAAAACTGATAATAAAAAACACAATTTATTTCCGAATTTAAAGGCATTTTGAGTTCATTTTATTAAGGGATTTGCTATTAAAATTGATTGTAGATTTTATATCAAACCTTGACATCCCCTTTAACCCCTTCACGACCTGTGACGTAGGAGGACATCATGGGCCGTGTCCGTGTGTTTGATGTGAGCTCCAGTGCGGAGCTCACATCAAAGCCCCAACATCTCAGCTGATCTCATCAGCTGAGATGTCAGGGTGACAGCACCACAGAACCGATCAGATCCAGGATCCAATCGGTGCTGTTAACCTCTGTCAATCACTGACTGCGAGATCCAAGGCGGCCGCTGCGGGAAACGCTCCGTTCCCCGCCTGCATCGGAGATCCCGTGATAATATCGCAGGATCTCCAGCGGTCATGTGACAGCCCGGGGTCTTGGCTAGACCCCGATTGATGTCACAGAACACTTCCGGGTTGTGGTTGGCAGGCGCTGCCAACCACAACATGTCTGCAATTCTGGGAGATACTGATAAGCTGCAGCTCATCGGTATCTCCCAGAAGCGATCGGACTGTGCAACAAGGTGCCTCTTAAAGGGGCAGTGTAAAAATAAGAATTTAAAAACTTGAAAACTTGTAAAAAAAAACAAAAAATAATAAAAGTACAAGTCACCCCCATTTTCCCCCATTCACAATAAAAGTATTAAAAAAATAAAAAAAATACACGTTTGGTATTGTCGTGTTCAGAATTGCCCGATCTATTAACATATAAAATAAATTAATGAAAGCCCTAAACTGCGTAACAGAAAAAATGGTCCAAACGCCAAAATTACGTTTTTTTAGTGGCTGCAACATTGCTATAAAATGCGATAACGGGCAATCAAAACAGCGCATCCACCCAAAAATAGTATCATTAGAAAGGTCAGCTCAAGACCAAAAAATAAGCCATCATGCAGCCCCAGAAACCAAAAAATGAGAAGGATACGGGTCGCAGAATATGGCGCAAAAAGTGTTTTGTTTTTTTTTTTCAAACTTCTGAATTTTTTTTCACCACTTAGGTACCAGTAAAGGTATACATGTTTGGTATCTACGAACTCATACCGACCTGAGGTATCACACTGTCAAGTCGGTTTTACCATGTAGTGAACATGGCGGCTAAAAAACACAAAAATAACAAACGTGTGATTGCACTTTTTTGCAATTTCACCGCACTTGGAACTTTTTTGCAATTTCCTTGTACACTATATGGTAAAATAAATGATTGCATCTGAAAGTACAACCTGCAAAAAACAAGCCATCATATGTCTATATTGACAGAAAAATAAAAAAAGTTAGGGCTCTTGGAAGCAGGGGAGCAAAAAACGAAAATGAAAAATGAAAAATTCCCGGGTCATGAAAGGGTTAATTGCAGACATTTTAAAGATTGGACCTCAACCACAACTTTATTGGAAAGAAGTTAAAGTACTGCCAAGTGATATAGATGGAAAGATATTCTGACAATCATACAACTTGCAATGAGACCCAGTACGACGCACCGTCTCATGTTCGGCACTAAACCCTCCTTCTGTATTACCTCCTGTCCCTCATAGACTATAAGCCCTTGCAGACAGGGTCCCATCCCCTCCTGTTCCTGTTTGTCCGGACTATACGAACATATTGAACTTGTGCTCATCTATCTACCTATCATGTAAAGCACCATGGAATCTAATGGCGCTATATAAATAAATAATAATAACATTTGTTGTGTTCTGTTTGCACTAAGTCACACCGTCAGTTTAGGCAGTGTCGGCAATTCATCTGTTTTGCATCATGGATGGAGAGAAAGTACACCTGACACCAAGACACAAGGAAATGTCTGATTCTGCTATTTTTATTAGGGGCATTTAAAGGGGTATTCCCATATACACATTCTTATCCTATTCTCAATATATAGTACGTGCAATAGCAATATTGTTAGCAATTATCACCAATTAGAAATATAGTCTTGTTCTCCTGATTAGCCATGTCTGTTACCTCATGTGCAGGACATTACACCTTAGGTATCCATGGTTACAACCACTAACTACTAACTGTTACTATATGAGTGGTCACAACCATGGATACCTAACTGTAATGCCCTGCACATAAGGTAACAGACATGGCTAATCAGGAGAACTAGACTATATTTCTAATTGGAGGGATTTGCTAATATTATTATTATTATTATTATTACACCTACTACATATTGGAATAAGATCTTGGAGATGGAAATACCCCTCTAAGGCCCCTTTCACATCAGCGTTTTTTTCAAATCGCGGCAGATGCGGTGAAAAAAACGCATCTGCCGCGATTAACGCGTAACCACGACACTTGCGGCACACTTGCGGCAAGCCCCATGCAATGTCTATGGGGTTTGCGGTAAGGGTGCGGCAGGTGCGGCAAGTGCGGTTTCGGCACTTGCGGCAGGTGCGGCCGCGAAAAAAACTGCAGTCAGCAGCGTTTTTTTTCGTGGCCGCACCTGACGCAAGTGCCGAAACCGCACTTGCCGCACCTGCCGCACCCTTACCGCAAGCCCCATAGACATTGCATGGGGCTTGCCGCAAGTGTGCCGCAAGTGTCGCGGTTATGCGTTAATCGCGGCAGATGCGTTTTTTTCACCGCATCTGCCGCGATTTGAAAAAAACGCTAGTGTGAAAGCACCCTAAATCTATGTCACCTGAGGATCATCAGCCAACATGATCTTTTATAATTATGTATCAATAAACCCTAAAAACCTTTTAAAATTTATGAAAAGAAAAAAGGGGGAAGGGGAACAAGAGGCGCAATAGTGCCTTATCACTTAGACACTGACAATCCGGTGGTATAAAGGAACCACTCACCTATTTCAGTTGTGCGACCCACAACTGGTATGCAGACATGTGGTGTTATATCCGGATGGCTGCTGCTGGACTCCCACCGACCACTTGCACGTGGAATCACACAGTAAAAAAATGGGAAAGGAAACGGTGTTCACCAGTCTTCCTCTGAGGAAGACGCCAGGAAAGGCGTTGAAACGCGTTGGATGCAATAAAAAGTTTTGATTACATCACATCTGATCGTGAGTTTCTTCCCTGGAATAAGTGGATCCTGGCAGCGCGGACTGGTGAACACCGTTTCCTTTCCCATTTTTTTTCTTTTAAAATTTATGGGACTCACCATTCCTTCTTCAAATTTGTCATCTGAAAGTCACGTTATTTTGTTTGGAGACCTGGAATTATAAGTATGAGGTTATATAATCCAGGTCACAGTGAGGCTTATGCAGTTTTTTTCATACCCTTAATGTCTACTTTCTCTCTACATTAAAGGTAACCTCCATTTAAATTTTTATTTACTAATGAAGTAGAGCAAGTGATTTTAATAAACTTTCTAATATAGTTCATTAGAAAATTCTGGTTGGTTACCATACGTAAACCTTCCACATGGTGTCCCCACTACACTGTATGTGAAGGAAACACATGTTTATTATCACTCAAATCCGTCTTCAGTAAATACGGGCATATAACAATGTATCAGATTAGGCTGAGCTCACAGCACAGTTGCTAAGTCATGTCAGAGTTCAGGATCAGGTCAAACTAGTTTGAGCCAGAAAGATCTGTCACAATCTATGTTAACCCCTTTCGTGCTGGCTCCACACAGCTCAAGATCTCTCTTGTCCCTTTCTCTGCTATCTCATCACATTGCGCTCCTCCCTATGAGCTGCTGGCCACACCAACACAGACAGAAAATGCTGTTTTTAAAATAGCGCAATGAAATGAAAAATAACACTTTAAGTGTACCTCACCCATCTGTACTGCACTTTGTGAATATAAAAAAAAACTACTAATCAACCTCATCTCATTTCTTCTGTATCTGGACTTTTTTCATTTTTGTCATTGAGTATTTGTGTACTATCCTAGAGGCTGAATACTGCTCCTACTGTATACTGGCAGGTAGATGTACTCTCTCATGTTTAGCTGTATTCTACTGCCTACCTGGTTTATTTGACTTTAATCAATTCTATTATCAGAGGACAGGAACCATGAAGGGGTCTAATTGAGGACTGTCATATGCTAACAAATTAATGACAAATTTGGTGGAGAACTATATTTATACTCCTGCCCTCAACCTTCTGTATATACTTATATGGAAGAAAAACATTGTATATTTTCATTGTTTGGCATTGCATGTTGTCTCTATTTCTTTCACAATGGATTCCTGGCCTCACATTTACCATCCATCATGATCTCAATAAATCAATTTCCTGACCACCCTAATTATTATAATCCCCTAACGTACCATAATTACTGATCTCTACATTAAACCCATAGACTGTATCAGCCTCTTATATTTCTCTAGTTCATCCCTTGTGCGCCAATAACTCATTACCGTTAACCCAATTGCATCGGTTAATCATATCATATCAGACCTCCATAACCAAAGACATTACTGAAACAAATAGTCCCAAAATTCTCCAACAATGGATATCAACTTCACCTACTGAGACGCAAGACTCCACTGACTCTCATGAAAACAATTACAACAACCATGGCATTTGTGAATACATCTCATCCATTCATGAATAGCATAGACACTTTAGTTAAACATCACTGCTCACATCTCAGACATATCCAGAGGCCTGTGTAGAGAGGGGCCCAGTGTGACTCAAATCTGGGCTCCATCTCTTCATTGCAATTTCCACAGTATTCACATCATCACGACCCAGTTACTGTTAAATAAAATGTGTCTGTGAGTCTGAGACTCTACGCACTGTAGGCACAATGACGTAATTCATTTCTGGCTGTATTGTGGATCCTCAATACTCAAGCAGTACATCAGGAAACAGGATAAAGTGAGTAGTGTTTTTTTTAAATGTTAGAAATTGTGAGTCATGTTACCAACAAGGAGCTGTGGGGGCCATCATATTGAGTGGGGAGTTGTGAGGACCCTTATACTGAGTAGGGTTTTGGTGGGTGCTCTTACACTTGATGGCTATGGGGGACTGTGAGAGCTCCCATACAAAGTTGAACACAAAGAGGGCTCAAATACTGAGTGAGAGCCTTCATACTGAATGATGTACTGTTGGAACCCTTATGTTGGGTGGTGGGCAGTGGGGGTTATCAACTTCTGTGGGGGACTGCAAGGACTTCCATACTGAGTGGGGGTCTGTGGGAGTCTCCATTCCATGTGGGAGATGTGGTGTACCTAATTCTGCAAGGGGTGATGTGGGGGTCCTTATACTGAGTAGTGGGCTGTGTGGGCCACCCTCTGATTACAGCAATGTACTGGGTGAGGGCATCACACTGAGAGGCCATGACACTTATCTGCCACTTGGGACCACCTAATTTTAGAGATACTTTTTAAGGTCTGATATTAGCACTACACACATTGTCACCAATTTTTTTTTCCTGTGATTCCTCCAATTTTTTTTACTATGTGATATGTCTATGCAGCCTTGGACATGTTAGAGAGACAACCCAGCACATTTAAGACCGCATTTCACAACATAAATCTAACACTGTATGGAAACCATACGTTTACTGCCTGCTCATTTTATAGCAGCTGGTCATCCAGGATTCCAGCTGAGATTTTAAGTTATAAAACAGACCTATGGCGAGCAGAGTTGGCAGTCAAAAAGACAAAATTATATAAAGACCTTCTGGATTTGTACAGGGTGGGCAATTTATTTGGATGCACCTAAATAAAATGGGATTGGATGGTGATATCGACTTCCTGTTTGTGGCACATTAGTATATGGGAGGAGGAAAACTTTTATAGATGGATGGTGACCATGGTGGCCATTTTGAAGTTGGCCATTTTGGATCCAACTCTATTTTTTTCAATGAGAAGAGGGTCATGTGACACATCAAACGTATTGAGAATTTCATAAGAAAAACAATGGTGTGTTGATTTTAACATAACTTTATTCTTTCATGAGTTATTTACAAGTTTATGACCACTTATAAAATGGGTTCAAAGTGCTGCCCGTTGTGTAGGATTGTCAATGCAACCTCTTCTCCCACTCTTGACACACTGATAGCAACACCGCAGAAGAAATGCTAGCACAGGCTTCCAGTATCCGTTGTTTCAGATGCTGCACATCTCGTATCTTCACAGCATAGACAATTGCCTTCAGATGAGGGATGAGGCAATCTTTTTTGTGAATAGTGAAGTTAACAAACAAAACCAGCGCTATTGGTCTGACACTAACCCCCAGTGGGTAGATCCCTCCAAGACTGTTGGAACACAAACATTGATGGTATGCTGTGGAATATGGGGTGCAAAGATAGTGGGGCCATTCTTCATTAATGGAAACCTCAATGCCACTGGATATCTGAATCTTGTAGCAATTTAGTGGAGGACGGGAGCAGAAGAAGTTCAGTTTTGGAAAGGTTGAGTTTCAGATAGAGAGTGGACATGATATTGGAAACTGCAATTAGACAGTCATTGGTGTTCTTTATTAGAGCGGGAGTCAGGGGAAGAAGTGTATAGTTGTGTGTCATCAGCATAAAGATGGTACTGAAAGCCAAATCTGCTGATGGTCTGTCCAATTGGGGCCATGTACAGAGAGAAGAGAGGTTCAAGGACTGAATCTGAGGGACCCCAATAGTGAGAGGAAGAGAGGAGGGAGTGAAGCCAGCAAATAATACACTGAAAGAGCAGTCAAAAAGATAGGAAAAGAACCAGGAGAGAGCTGTGTACTTGATAGAGAGCAGCATGGAGAGTAGGAGATGGTGGTCAACAGTGTCAAAGGCTGCAGAGAGATCAAGAAGAATAAGCAGACAGTGGTCGCCACTAAGTTTTGCTGTCAGAAGGTCATTGGTTACTTTGGTGAGGGCAGTTTTTGTAGAATGTAGGGGGCGGAAACCAGACTGCAATGTGTCTAGAAGAGAGTGAGTGGCGAGGTAACGGTGAGGTAGGTGTAGACCAGGTGCTCCAGGAGTTTAGAGATGAAGGGGAGATTGGAGACTGGTCTGTAGTTGTTTGTGCAGGATGGGTCGAGAGAAGTTTTTTTAGTAATGGAGTAATGAAAGAGTGTTTGAAGGAGGAGGGGAAGATGCCAGAAGAGAGGGAAAGATTGAAGATTTCTTCCATCCATCTATCCATCCATTCATCCATCCCTGCATTATACCTCTACTTTTATAAGAAAACACTTTCTACTTGTAAGCAGCTTCTCTCTCCCATGTGTCCCATATGGCCTCTTCTCAGGCCTCTATCTTTTGATTTTGCTTATTTGTCATGATACATTAGTTGTTTTATACCTACAGTCATATCTTTTCTCCACATAACTTTCCTGTACTTTTACTATTTTCTAATAACTCTGCTACATATAGCATGTATTTCAAACTTGGGTACCCTGCTGATGATACTCACACACTTATCAAATATTTACATTTATTTTTTTCACTTACTTACAAAGTAACAATATTCAGCCGCCCTACCTTCACGGTCAAAAAGTTTTTCTAATGTCTAATCTGTGTTTTCTGCCATTCAGTTTAATTCCATTGCTTCTAGTCTTTCCTTGTGCAAATGAGAATAAAACTGATCCTTATACAGTGTGACAGCCCTTACAGGGAACCTGTCACCTGGAATTAACCCTCTGACCTATTACTGGATGTCACTCAGTCACGCAACTGGAAAGGCAGCTCCAGTCTCCATTGTCCCCTGCTCGCTGCTTCACTGTAAGCCCCCGCTGGGCGTCATTAGTCTGTATTGATTTCCTCTTTTTTTTTGGAATCTCCCGCCCTCTTTTCCAGCTATGATGCAGCGGCCAGTACGTCACATCCGGCCCGGTGAATTATGGGCCCAATCACGTGATCGGCCCTGGTGCATTATGGGCCCGATCACGTGATCTACCCGGCTTAAATATGTGCATTGTACATGCGGAGCCGGGCCAATCACGTGATCTGGCCCATAATGCACCAGTGCCGATCACGTGATCGGGCCAATAATGCACCAGGCCAGATATGACGTATCGGCCAGTGCATCATAATTAGAAAAGAGGGCAGGAGATTTAAAAAAAAGGAGGAAATCAAATACAGAATAAATACCCCCAGCAAGGGCGTGCAGTGAAGCAGCGAGTAGGGGACAATGAAGCCTGGAGCCGCCTTTCTAGTCTCCTGAGAGAGCGACGTCCAGTAAGTTCAAAGTCATTTTTCTAAAACTTTACAGGGCGGATTTACAACAGAGAGGGATGGTTAGGGAGCACCTAGCAAGGCGTAGGGACAGGTAGTGATAGGTCAGGGGTTTAATTCCAGATGACAGGTTCCCTTTAAGATATTTGTAAACAGCTATTAAGCCTCCTCTTAGTCTTCTCTTTTTTACAAGGTAAACTTTCCCAAATCCTGTATCCACTCCTCATAGGACATAGTTTGCCGACCGGTCACTATTCTGGTTGCTCTTCTCTGATCTTGTTCCAGTTTGTTTATGTTTTGTAAAATGTGGAGCCCAAAACAGGACACCGACTTCATGAACTTTCCACATCTTATTTCCACATCTTGCCACCAGGATTTTTGTCCATTCCTCAACGAAAAAATGCTTCAGCTCCTTGAAGTTAAATGGTTTCTTCTGTTTAACAGCAAACTTCAAGTCTGAAAACAGATTATCAATTGGAATAAGATCTCGAATTTGACTAGGTCACTCCAATACATTTACACTAGTGATGGGCGAATCCTAAACTACTCGGAATCGCTAGACTCCGACGAGTCTGAGTCCAGGACTCGCTACTCGTTGCGAGTCTAGCGATTCCAATGTTAATGAATGGGGAACGAGTTTTGCAGCGATTCCTCTGCTGCCGGACCCTATAAGGGGTCTGGCAGCAGAGGAAAAACCTGCAAATCCCCATGTTATTCTTTTAAAGCCAGGGGCAAAAAGGGTGGAGAGGGTGGGGGGTGCACCGGACCTGCCGGCTACTTACCGCTGCCTCCGCCGGCGCCGGCTGCAGACTCGCTCCCCGAGTCTCTGCTGCTTTTTCCGGAGATTCCCGAACACTGACAGAAGAAGTGAATAAATTAACTTCCGTCACTGCTCGGGAATCGCCAGCAGAAGAGCGAGTCTGGCTGACAGCAGAGTTCAGCTCAGGTCATAATGACCTGAGCTGAACCCTGACTGTTTAGTCAATTCTCAGCTCTGCTACATCCCTGTCTGTCTAAGCACAGACAGGGAAGTAGCAGAGCTGAGATTGTGTTTTGGACTTCGTCGGACGGAAGAGGATTTTTTTAATTAAAGATGGAGTCCCTAATGGCTTTTTTTTTATTTCTAATAAAAAAAATTTTCTCTGTGTTGTGTTTTTTTAAAACAATTTAATAGAAATTCATGGCGGTCATGTCTAATATTGGCGTGACCGCCATAAATTTCGAGCTTAGGGCCAGCTGATAATACAAAGCTGGCCTTAACCTCATTATTACCCAGTGAGCCACCGCCACCAGGGCCACTGGAAGAGCGGGGTTCAGCGCCAGAGGATGGCGCTTCAATGAATGCGCCATCTTCTGGGGCGGCTGCGGGCTGCAATTTGCAGCGGGGGGTGCCCAGAAAGCTTAGGCCTCCCTGCGCTGTGGATTCCAGCCCCCAGCTGCTTAGCTGTACCTGGCTAGACATAGAAATTGCGCGGAGCCCCACGCATTTTTTTTTATTATTTCATGAAATTCATGAAATAATAAAAAAAAAGGGCTCCCCTATATTCTTGTGTCTGGCCAGGTACAAATAGGCACCGGGGGGTTGGGGGCAGCCCGTTGCTGCATGCTGGATTCGGCTGGTTACAGAAATATGGCGAAGCCTATGTCAAATTTTTTTCTGGGTAATAATGAGGTTAAGGCCAGCTTTGTATGATCAGCTGGCCGTAAGCCCGAAATTTATGGCGGTCACGCCAATATTAGACATGACCGCCATGAATTTCTATTAAATTGTTTTAAAAAAAACACAACACAGAGAAAAAAATTTTTATTAGAAAAAAAAAAAAAAACCCATTAGGGACTCCATCTTTATTTAAAAAAATCCTCTTCCGTCTGACGTAGTCCAAAGCGCGATGTCCTCTCTGCTACATCCCTGTGCATACATATAGATGTCTATACACAGGGAGTGAGCAGACTGAGAACAATCTCAGCTCTGCTACATCATCTCTGTGCACAGACATTCATGTCTGTACACAGGGAGAGCAGGCGGGCTCTAGGACCCTGGAGCTGCCAGCAGCCCGCAGGACCCGAGCCCGGCACAGAGCAGACAGCCGGACTCGTTACTGTGCGAGTTTCCCTGCGATTACTTGCACAGTAACGAGTCCAATGCAAGTCAATGGCAATCCTAGTTTTGTCAGAGTCTCTGACAAAACTAGGATTGCCATTGATTTGCATTGGACTCGTTACTGTGCGAGTAATCGCTGGGAAACTCGCAGAGTACCGAGTCCTGCGAGTCCCTTACTACTCGCAGAGTAACGAGTCCTAGCAGTAGCTTTGGATCATTATCTTTGTGAAAAGTGAACCTCTGTCAAAGTCTCAAATCATTGACAGAGGGAAACAGGTTTTGCTCAAGATTATCCCTGTATTTCACACAATCCATCTTTGACTTGACTCTGACAATTTTTCCTGTCCCTGCTGCTGAAATAAATCACCATAGCATGATGCTGCCACCACCATGTTTCACTTTGGGGATGGTGTCCTCAGAATGATGAGCTATGTTGGATTGGCCCCAAACATAACTTTTACATGAGTAAATGTGGCGCCTCACTATGTAGGTGCCACAGAAGGGGTACTGCACCCTGAAAAGCGGTGTAGTCAACCCAACGCAATTGGAACAATGGTCACTAGATGGAGCCTTAGAGTAACACCCACACACTAAGTTAGTAGGTGGGAGGGACCCCGGGAGGAGAGATAGTGACCCCTAGGGGGAACCAGTGAGTGCAGTTAAGCAGAGTCGGAGTAGAGAGTCGGAGAAAAAGGAGTCCGGGAAAGACCAGTGAGAGTCAAGAAGCAGAGGTTAAAGTGGGACTCCTTCGCTCAGGGGCCCAGAAAGAACAGATCCCAGACAACAGAGGGAAGAACAGAGGCTTAGAAGCGAGCCAGTTCAAGGAAGGAAAACGGGTACCGGAGCCCGTAACTGAGTTCTTACATGGCTCACAGAGATCCGAAGAACGGGAATATTATAGATACAGCCCCAGTCTCCTGAGTGAGTCAAAAGAAAGGGAGCCAAAAGCTAGAAATAGCAGGACGCTGCTTACAGCTTAAGAGAAGGTTGTCCCAGAGACCGCAAAGGAGGAAGAGAAAAATAGGAGAAACGCAGCAGGAGGTAAGACTGTCTTTAAGAAGTCAGACTTCACCGCCACTGGGAGGCAAAGGACAGAAAGAGAAAGAAAGGAACATAAGGAGGGATCCATTAAAGCCAGACATTCCAATTGCAGCATCCAGAGCATTTGCCGTGATACCATCAATTGAACTGCTGAAGTGTATGACTTTGGCGAAGTTTCCAGTAAAGTTACCCGGTGAAGTGAAGTTCTGACTCTGCTGCATCCTTTCAATATAAACTGTTTTATTACAGCATAGCTGCCCTGGCGGTCCTGTCCGCCTGCGGGGACTAATCCTTCTAAGCCACAATAACATCGACCACCGAAGGACTGTGGCGGCGCTGGCGAGCATCACCAGACTCCGCAGGTTGCGTCATGAAGACGAAAACATTTGTATATACTTTATTTCCATATTATCTTTATTCATTGACCACCAGGGCCGCGGCCTCGGTCAAGCCACCCGTGACATTCCTGATCGAGCATGAGTGCTGAGTACCCTGCCCTGGGGCGAGTCATAAACAAAAATTGATCACAGCACCTCAATTCATTTGGGGAGTCTCCCACATGCATTTTAACAAAATTAAAATGAGCTTCACAATTTTTGGCTGTGTGTTAAGGTTTTTGCTGGTCACAAGTCTGTAAAGTCCAGCTCTATGAAGTGTATGGCTTATTGTGGTCATATGGACAGATACTTCTTTGGCCACTGTGCTGCTTCTCTGATTAATAGCCTCTTTGCCTGGGCTGAGCGTTTTGGTGGGTGGTCCTTTTTTTGACAGGTTTGTTGTGATACCATGCTCTTTTCATTTGTTGATAATGGATCTGATAGTAATCAAGGGGATCATCAGATATTGGGATATTTTTGTATTATAGGAGAAGAAAAAGAAGTCGCACTCAGAGCTTCTATAAACAGCGGTTCTTTATTGTGCTTCAGTGCACACAGCAGGTGGTGGCATGCGGGTGGGAGGACGGGGGGCACGACGTTTCGCGCCGTATAAGGCGCTTCAGCAGGACTAACCTGCTGAAGCGCCTTATACGGCGCGAAACGTCGTGCCCCCCGTCCTCCCACCCGCATGCCACCACCTGCTGTGTGCACTGAAGCACAATAAAGAACCGCTGTTTATAGAAGCTCTGAGTGCGACTTCTTTTTCTTCTCCTATAATACAAAACTGGATGTGACGTATCGGACTTTTGGGAGTGAGCACCAGAGCGTGCAGAGCGGTGCAGCAGGGAGGACCCTCCTCATCATCCTCCATAGCCAAGGGCTGAAAGCTTGCAGGCAGCGGTGAAATCTCCCCAGGCTGTATGGGAGACGCTGCAAGGTGGTGCTGAGCTGACCCCATCCTAATCTTCAAAAGATATTGGGATATTATTATAGCCCCCAACCCTGACTTCTACTTCTCAACATCTTTCTCTCTGACTCACATTGGATTTCAAGTCAGATAAATATTACCATTTTTATTTCATACAAAAGGATAAAAGACATTTTTTACACAAATACAGAAAAAAAAAACCCTTACATTAAACGAAATTTTGGACAAAACTTACAAAACTGAATGGGGATCCACAAGTCAGTAAGGTAACCCATGCATATAGGCAACAGACATACCGTATATACTCGTGTATAAGCCGACCCATGTATAAGCCGACCCCCCTACTTTTGCCCCAAAAATCTGGAAAAACCTATTGACTCGTGTATAAGCCGAGGGTGGACCTCAGCACAGGTATACAGCCTCCAGCAGTGTGGTATACAGGCCCCCCCCAGTGGTATACAGGCCTCCCCAGTGGTAGTATACAGCAGCCCCAGTGGTAGTATGTAGCATCCCCAGCAGCCCCAGTGGTAGTATACAGCAGCCCCAGTGGTAGTATACAGCAGCCCCAGTGGTAGTATATAGGAGCCCCAGCAGCCCCAGTGGTAGTATACAGCAGCCCCAGTGGTAGTATACAGCAGCCCCAGTGGTAGTATACAGCAGCAGCCCCAGTAGTATATACAGCCCCAGTGGTAGTATATTGCAGCCCCAGCGGTAGTATACAGCCCCAGTGGTAGTATATTGCAGCCCCAGCGGTAGTATACAGCCCCAGTGGTAGTATATTGCAGCCCCAGTGGTGTATACAGCCCCAGTGGTAGTATATTGCAGCCCCAGTGGTGTATACAGCCCCAGTGGTAGTATATTGCAGCCCCAGCGGTAGTATACAGCAGCCCCCGTAATCCAGGGCCCCCCCAGCCTGACTCCGGTCACCTGTAAAGGAAACTATACTTATCACAGTGCCGCTGTCCGCGCCCGCTCGCACCCGCTCGCAGCTGCCGTCCGCGATCCTCCATCTTGCGTCTTCTTCCTGTTTCCTGTGCTCGTCGCAGGGAATGACGTCATTGCCCGCGACGAGCACAGAAACAGGAAGAAGACGCAAGATGGAGGATCGCGGTCGGCAGCTGCGAGCGGGCGCGGACAGCGGCACTGTGAT
The DNA here is from genome assembly GCA_033576535.1 of Allobates femoralis. Classification (NCBI taxonomy): domain Eukaryota; kingdom Metazoa; phylum Chordata; class Amphibia; order Anura; family Aromobatidae; genus Allobates; species Allobates femoralis. The sequence continues at coordinate 90,023,690 of JARQOC010000004.1, read as the reverse complement.
AAGTATAGTTTCCTTTACAGGTGACCGGAGTCAGGCTGGGGGGGCCCTGGATTACGGGGGCTGCTGTATACCGATGTATACATCGGTATGTACCGATGTATACATCGGTATACAGCACTGACTCGCGTATAAGCCGAGGGGGGTACTTTTCAGCCCAATTTTTGGGCTGAAAAACTCGGCTTATACGCGAGTATATACGGTATGTAAAATACAAACACTTTATAAACTCTATGGGTTGAGAACCACTGGTGTAATTGTATAATAAATGTCTAAATGTACAAAATAGGAGTTTACAGTAGTGTTTTCAATATATTATGCCACTCAGGCTACACAATATTACATACAAGTCTCTAATAAGTCAAACATTGACCACAAGTTCTGTCGGGCAATGCACCAAGTGCTAGGCAATTGTACAATAAATGGATAAATGTACAGAACAGGGTTTGGCAATAATGTTTTACTGGACCAGAGCTAGTGTGGTGCCCTGCTCATGGAGGTAGCCACAGCCTTCCCTACTGCACAGCTGGGTTTCCACAGCAGGTACCTACTACATCCAACACCATCCACCCCGGAACAGTAAGGGGAGCTGAACTCACTGACTTTAGGTGAGATCCCCTATAAATACTGATGCTGGGGGAGGAGTTAGTCAGAGTGTGCAGACGCTAGAAGAGCTGCGAACACATCCTGGTGCTCGGTGCCACGGTTAGACCCGAACCAGTGACCCGGAGTTACCCTTCTGCCGTTCAGCCAAGCCTAGGAGTGGGGACAGAAGGCACGGAGCTTAACCAAGGGAGCAGAGAAACTAGTGGAAGTTTGCCCAAGACCTACCAGACTTCAGGGATCCGCACCTGCAGGATCACTCTAGGACTGCAGAGAACCCAGGCACACCGTGGAGACTTTAGTCACCCTGTCCCCCTGCATACCCAGCAAAAGGGAGCCAGACACCGTAGTGTGGAATCACACAACAACAGTGATCAGAGAGGGTGATGGACCTGTGGACCGCGCATGAGGAGAGAAAGAGAGGACCAGAAAAAGTGAGGAGGCCAGTCGTGTTGTATACAGACAGGGCTTCAGCGACAGCAGGGAACCTGAGGAGGCCTTATACCCACTTGCTGTGGAGACTCCCTGTGCACCTGGTCACCCGACAGTGCCGCGCACATCTTTACCTGTGAATACCATCAGTAAAAAGGTAAAAGAGACTTTCTTCATCATGTGTGCGTTATTCCTCTCCGTCCTCAGCCTCCATATAGACTGCCCCACTGCTTCTTACCCTGGCCTCAAGTCCCACTCCAAGCTGCCCCCTTACTCTATGCTGACCCTGAGGTCCAGCTCCACCTGTAGGGAGCTTTGCCATCCTTGCCACAATACCATCATCCTCCGAAGGACTGTGGCGGTGCTGGTGATCCCTCACCAGGTACTACAGGTCACGAGACTACAACTCTTATCCCTTGTACATAACCCCTCTTTGAAGTGTCACACAGGCCAACGGGCTCAGGCACCGCCACCCGTGACATCCCCGTGAACCCCTCTGAGCCTGATACCCGAGTACCCCCAGGCCTGGGGCTCGACACTAGCGGCTCATTCATTCAATGTTTGGAGGCTGTGATGACAGGATGCTGTGTTCTTCACCGCAGCCTGTAATCAAGAAAATGACGCAGAGGATCGAGGATGAGTATGAGGAAGTCATGAAGATGGATACGTGTATTTTTTATCTCTAATAAAGTTTTCTATCTGTGTTGTGTCTTCTCTACTATTTACTCAAACTTCTTAATGGCTGGATGTAACATTGGTCCGACATTAAGAATTTCGGCCTTAATGCTAGGTGGCAATACAAAGCTGCCATTAACTCCTTATTACCCAGTGTGCCACCACTACATGGTAGCAACTGGAAGAGACAGGTAAAGCGTCAGGATTTGGAGCTTCTTATAAATTCGCCAATTGCTGGGGCGGCTATGGGATGCTATTTTACAGCGTGGGGGTGATCCAATAACAATGGACCTTCAACCTGCTGAGAATACCAGCCCTCAGCTGCCTACTTAAAGCCTCTTTCACATATTCGTGACTCCGGCACATGTGCAGTCCATGCCAACACATGCTGTAGGCACAGACCAATATTAATATGTGGACATTTTCACATGTCCATGATTCTGCACAGACCATGTCTCTGTATGGAGCACATGTGTCTCTGTGTGGATACATGGGATACTTAGATTGCTTACAAGGGGAGTTTTTATTTATTTTAATCTAATAAACTTAATTTTTGCCTATATTTTTCTCACTTCACTTACCAAACTGAGACTATTTAGTGCTGAAACATCACACACAAATCAGATTACAACAATATTTAAACAATAACGTAACAAAATAGGTAAAAAGCCAGAAGGGAGGTGAATACGTTCGCAAGGCACTGTATTCCATAGCGCTTCAAAGACATCATCCCTGTCTGCATCACAATATACATTCCTACAATAGGTCTTTGGAGTGTGGAGATAACTGGAGAACCTGGAGGTAACCCAAGAAAACCCAGGGACAACATACAAACTCCTTGAATATATCGCCCTTCGTAGGATTTTTATTATTATTATTATTATTTATTTATATAGCGCCATTGGTTCCATGGCGCTTTACATAAGGAGTGGGGGTTTGAACTCGAAATCGCAAGAGCTGCAATTCACGAAGCGAGCCACTTAGCATTCATATTTATATTTCATTCTTACGGTATATACAGTGGCCCAATAATTCACATACCCTATCCTATACCTAATTTTCACTTATTCTCACAGTTCTCACCATACTATTGCTCAAATATTCAGATGGTATCCAATATTTCTATCATACCTCTTCCTTATCTTAGAGGGGGGAGCCAGTACTGCATGGGGTGAGGATGCAATAGAAAAAGCGCAAATACACATATTAACTGCAAACTGTGCCAAAATGTAAAATGAGATTTTTAGCAAATGATTGATCAATAATTTGAGCCACCCTGCCAACATCACAGCAGATTTCAATAGGGCAGTCTTACTCAACAGCACGGTGGCTCAAGTGGTTAGCACTGTAGCCTTTGCAGCACTGGGGTCTTGAGGTCCTGGGTGTCCCACCTAGGACACTAAGGACAACATCTACAAGGAGTTTGTATGTTCTCCCAGTGTTTGCGTGGATTTCCTCCGGGCACTCTGGTTTCCTCCCACATTGTAAAGACATACTGGCAGGATGTTTAGATTGTGAGCTCCAAGAGAGACAGCATTACTCATGTATGTAAAGTGCTATGGAATTAATAGTGCTATATAAATGAATAAATATTATTATATTATTATTATATTGTGCTAAGCAGCCTCCTAAATACATTAAAATCATGTAAATGCAAAATATACCTGGAATATATCAGAACTGCTCCCATGGCACCAGAAAGACAAATGCGGATGAAGGCAGACCAGGCCCGAACATGTGCAGCAAATGCCACAGACGCCCGGACATTATCAGATCTGACCCCCACACTGCCAAACTAGCAGACCAAGAATGAGGGTGGAGCAGGCCCAAATAAATGTGCATGTAATCAATGAAGCCTGTGGAGAGGGTAAGGCAACTGAATGTGCACAGTCACCAAAGTCAATTATAGCAAAGACAGAAGGAATGTCACACTAAACAATACGTGCACAGCAAGGTAGGGGTCAGCCATCAACCAATAATAAGCCGAAGAGGGGGGAGCCAGCACTACCTGAGGTTAGTATGGAATACAAAAAGTGCAATTGCACATAATAATTCCAAACTGTGTTTAAATGGAAAACAAGATTTTTAGCAAATTAATCATCAATAATTTGAGCGACCCTGCCAATGTCACGGCAAATCTCAATAGGGCAGTCCAACTCTATATTTTTTATATACAGTTTGTCTTTATCCATAATTGTTTGTCCAGCGCCATGGGAGTGATTTTGAGATGTTCCAGGTGTATATTGCATTTACATGGTTCTACTTTGAATGCATTTAAGAGGCTGCTTGGCACAATGAAAATAACAAAAAAAAAAAACATAGAGTAGGACATTCCATTGAGATTTGCCATGACGTTGGCAGGGTGCCTCAAAGAATCGATCAATAATTTGCTAAAAATCTCATTTTACATTAAAGTACAGTTAGGAATTAATTTGTGTATTTGAAATGTTTGTATTGCATGCTGACCTCAAGCAGTGCTGGCTTCCCCCTTTAGTATCTTCTTTACCTTAGTCCCATCCATTCACTACTGTGTCTGCCTCTTTGACTTGTCTTTGACCTTCCCATTTAGGATGTGTCTTGTCAGAAGTCCAGGAAGTCCAGGAAGCTTACAATGTCCTTAAAACATCAGTTTAAGAGAGCGTAGTATTTTTAAGAGAATTTTTTGTAATTTTTTTTTTATTGGAGAGGAAACTTACGGTATATTATGCAAAACCTTCTGTTGTACACTTATGTGAAAGCAATATATATAAAAAAGAATATGGCCATAATATGCTTCACATTCCTGATTATATAACTCTGTTTACACTAATGAAATCTCATAGTATGACTATTGCTTCTAAAAATGTGCAATCACTATTAATGTCATAATAATTATAGTACTTATACTAATAATATGTATTAATTTATATAGCGCTTTACATCCATTTGCAACATTGTCCCCATTGGGGTTAACATGCCATGTATAATGCATATTCCAGTTGTCCTCCTAGCATTAATGCAGTGGCCAGCATTCCAGATTAATTGGTGGTGAATGGTGACCTGAATGAAATTATTTATTTTCATCATTATGTTTTATAGTAACATGACACACTTCAATAATAACTTCAAGTAAGTATCTGCGACCCAGTTCATATATACTATGGACTGCCATACCAATGTTAATTAGCAGTTAGGCATTAGTCAACAATAGTGTGCACACATTCAACTCTAAACTACAGCAAATTGTGGGGTATTGGTTTGTCTTTTGGTCCAAAACACGTAAGCTTGTGAGCCCCTACACGGCTCCCCACACGTCACAAGTCCTATCCACTAAATTCTCATCTAAAGTGAGCAAAGGACACAAATAGAAAATACATTTTCTTACCCAGCAGATTCAGGTCAGACGACACTCAGTGCTCTGTGCAGCTTTGCCCAGGTTATAACTGAAGGCACTATGAATGCAGGACACCAGCCCCAATCACTAGCAACCTCCTTTCTCACAGAGGGAGTGACCACTGGTTGTCCTGCAAACACAATGGGTTCCATATAGGGCGCAGTTCACACAGGTTTGCACAGTGTATGCCCATCCTCTTACATTAGCCCCCATCTCAGTAGGCGGGCTGTTACGGTATTCAATACCGCTACCTGCGCCGTGTAGGGGCTCACAAGCTTACGTGTTTTGGACCAAAAGACAAACCAATACCCCACAATTTGCTATAGTTTAAAACTAACTAATTTTCTACAATTTCAGCACCGGTCATTGTGGTTTTTTCTTGCACTCTTTTGTTGCTGTGTGTAGCTGGGCCATATGGGTGCGTTTGTTCCGGCGTAGGTAGCGGTGTTGCTTTCAGATGATCTGAGCTCGCTTTCTACATTGCTATTGCCCTGTCACACGCCAAGTTGCGCAGAAATCGCCTGGTGGTTATCACCTGATTTCACTGCAGTGCAGGGTAATCAGGCGACGCTCCACCGGCGATTTCTCGCCGTAAAATTGCCTGTCTCACGGCATTGCGCATAGGCTATTTGGCTTCCACATCGCTGAAATACATACATTTACGGCGAATGGAAGCCATGTCGCTGCGTGTGACGGTACCTTTAGGCTAGGGTCACACTTGAGCCATTGAAGCGCTAAAAGCTAGCATTTTTCACAATTCCAAATTGTTTCCATAGGCTCCCATGCAAAAAATGCATGGTCAAAATGTAACACTTTTGACGCTATGCGTTTTTGCAAAAGCACCAAAAAACATGGTAAGCAGCATTTTTTGGGGGCGTTAACACTAGCTCTAAAAAGGGAAAAAAATGGCAAGTTAAAAAAATGCCTTCTTTAACGCAGCCCTACAAAGGGCGCTCCCTCCAAATGTGACCCTAGCTTTAGGCCCTGTGCCCACAGTGTGCTGTTTTATATTTTTTTTTATGCAGATTGAGAATCTGCCTCAAAAGCTGCATGTCTATCCTGAGAACAGCAAAGTGTAGGACAGGTTAGAAGTGCTGTGTCCACGTAACTTTTATGTTAAAAAAAACACATTGGCAAAACACTTCAGAACTCTCATAGACTTTGCTGACTTCAGGATAGACATGTGTCTAGCCCCAGGCCCTGAGATACTCGGGCATCAGGCCCCAGGTGTAGCGCTGCTGTGTCACGAGGAAAGGTGGCCGCGCCTGATCCCGTGTCCTGGGTGACACTTAAAAAGGGATATATTTACAGGGGATTAGAGTTTCATACAGTTTACATGACGCCACCTGTAGTACCTGGTGATGGGTCACCAGCACCGCCACAGTCCGCCGGAGGTAGATGGGATTGCGGCTGAGTTGACAAAGTCCCCTACTGGTAGGGTGATTCCTCCGGGGCAGTGATTCTGCAAGGGAACAAGTTGATGTAGGAAAAAACAAAGAGGCAAAGTCACTTTCTTACGGGTACTTTACTGTTAACTTGTAGCAGCATCACATACAGCATTGGATGTTGCAAGAACAGGTAGCTCAACGGGTGGCTGCAAGTGGATCCCAGGTGGTATGGTGGAACCCGTGCTGTACCTTCATTGACAAACCCGTGTCCGTTCTTCCCCGCTTAGGATGGGCCTATACCTAGTAGCTCCATGTAGGCAGTACCGGGGGTCCTCTCCCTCATGGTGAGGAAGCATGCAGACCTCTCCGATGGCAGGGTGCTGCGACTGATAAACAAGTCACAGCAGCCGGTTGCCGACTGCAAAGCTGGACTTTGGCCAGATCCTCGGGCCCGGCCTTCCTGTGGTGGACTGGAGTATCCCCTGGAGTATGGTCGCTCCACTCTGAGGATATCCCTTTCTCTCTAGGGCCTGGACTTCACTCGTCGAGCACCCTCTTTCAGGACCTCCTCAAGGTCCCTTCTTCCCTCTGGTTCGGCTTGAAACCGACCCAATTTGACCTTCCAGCTTGCTCCAATTAGCTAAAGCCTTCCTAACTCTTCTCCTCCTCCTGGCCCCTCTGTTGAAATACTAAAGACCTCCTTTGTCCCCCTAGAGGTGAATATATCCCCTCCCAGGTAACCTCCCACCGCTCAGCTAATGTGGGAGTGCTGGGAATGGGTCCCACCCACCATCCTAGGGTCCACTTACAGCTGGGGCAATTACACCTCTTTTATGGGTGCAATACCCCTCTGTGATGCCTGCACATGCGAGGCACCACACATGCACATTCTCAAGATCTGCTTCTAAAAAAGCATTAAACAACATAGCGGGGCCACAGTGGGATACACTGCTGCATGATGCTGGCTGTGTAACCTGACATTAAATATACAACGGAAAAAGGAAAAGTTTTGGGTTCCACCCTATTTTTAATTGCCAACTAAGGTTAGCCCTCTTCCACACATCCATGCAAACACGCATGTGTGAGAGAAGTTGCTTTTTGGGGGCCATGTGTCCGTGTGATTGGCACATATATGACATATGTATGATGTCTATGTGACATCTGGATAGCACACAGACAGCATGCCATTTTAAACTCACCTGTCTCTCTCCAGCATTGCCTGCCCCTCTCACTTCCAAGGTCGCTGTAGGTCACAGTTCAGTGAATATTCATAAGCTTAATCTGCGGCCTCGAAAGTAAGAAGGACAGGCGCATTGCTTGAGTCAGGTAAGTATAACATTTTTTCTTTTTATACTTACAAATTTTTGCTTCAGTCCATACACACAGATGTCACATGGATGAGATCAATGTACGGGACGGTTTTTTGCACCAATCCACTGACCTGAATGGGTTTGTGCTGACAGATAAAAATGGTGTCCACATGGAGCACATAGATATGTGTCTGCTCCACATAGAGACACGTGTGCTTCACACAGAGACACAGTCCGTGCAGAATTCCGGACATGAGAAAATGTCCATAGATTAACATTGGTCTCTGTATGTCCTTCCCTACAGCATGTGTCGGCATGGACTGCACACGTGTCGGAGACATAGATGTGTGGAAGAGGCCTTAAGATATGCATCTGAGGGCTGGTATTCTCAGCAGCGTGAAAGCCCATCCTTATTGTGTTTCCCCCAAAGCTACTCAATAGCTTCCCACTGCCGCCCCAGGAATAGGTGCATTCCTAACAGGCTCCAATTCCTGGCGCTTCACCTGCCTTTTCCAGTTGCCATGTAGTGTAGTGGTTGCAAACTAGGTAATAAGGGGTTAATGGCAGCTTTGTATTGCCAACTGGCATGAAGGCTGAAATTCTTAATGTCGGGCCAATGTTACAAACAGCCATTAAGAAGTTCAAGTAAATCCTGAAAACATGACCTATTGATGGTCCTTGAGGCTTGAGGTCCTCACCCCTGATGTATGATAACCAAGCAAAGACAGATTGTAGAAATGTAGCCCAATGGCAAAAGCCAATCACAGACTCTCTCACAGAGCATGACTATCTGTAATTGCTCGTCAGTGAAGTGAATATGCATGATTGCTTCATGGGCAGGAACAGAACTAAGTGAGATTGAGAGTAGACCTGCAAGCAAGCAAGCAGCAGGAGACTGGTAAAATAATCTGTTTGTGTCTGTGTATGTTTGTTAGCTTTTAGACACCTTTGAAGATGTTTTCTATGTGTTTCATGCTGCCTTCATGCTGATTTCAATGGTGTTCTGAAGATTCGACGAACGTTTGTCAAATTATTTGACGGACACTCCGCATTCGGCAAACAAATCGATTTCTAACAATCTGACGTTCGCTCGTCTCTAGTCAAGATAAAAAAGACAACACTAAAGGATGAGGCACATATGTGGTCAAAATAGTAGACTAGGAGGGAGCCGAAGTAAAAAATCAGTATATGGGGCAGCAAGAGTTGTAGGGTGAATATTAAAAATCCAAATAAAGTGCAAATTCTAGTGTAGGTGAAGACAGGGGAGAAGGGGCGCGCTGCTTATTATATGAAATCAAGACGGGTGCTCACTGTACCAAGTGGAGCATATAGAAAAGGGAACAAGAGAAGACAAGGTACGTATGGGAGCAACACCAATTCAAAATATCTTCAAGTAGACAAAAAATTGTGTGATATATACAAGAGTTTATTTATTATTAATGTGCAAAAAACCTTTTGGATAAAAACAATTAAAACTGTAAGGGCCCTCCTATGCATAGGGGGGCCCTTAAGGTACCGTCACACGCGGCAATTTTGCTAGCAATTTTACTGGCAATTTGCTGGTTGCAGTGAAATCATGGACACATTGTTCCATTTGTACACAGCAACAACATAGAACAATGTGTCCATAATTTCACTGCAAACAGCAAATTGCCAGTGAAATTGCTAGCAAAATTGCCGCGTGTGACGATACCTTTACAGTTTTAATTGTTTTGATCCGAAAGGTTATTTGCACATTAATAATAAATAAACTCTTGTATATATCACACAATGTTTTGTCTACTTGTCAATATTTTGAACTGGTGTTACTCCCAAATGTACCTTGTCTTCTCTTGTTCCCTTTTCCAAATTCTAGTGTACTCATGCTTCCCAGGTCATACAGTAATAGTATGCAAATAGTTATCAGCGGCGATCTGGCCTGCGATGTCGGAAGCGATGCGCGGGTGCCCGCTCGCTTCCGACATCGCAGGCCAGCTGTCACACGGCACGACGTTGCCGGTGACGCGGCGGTGATGTGGGCGGAGCCATCGCTCGCTGGGCTGGGCTCAGCCCAGCGAGCGATGGCTCAGTAACGCTGCGATATAGGCTGGATCGCAGCGATGGCTCAGTAACGCTGCGATATAGGCTGGATCGCGCCGCCAACAGTGTCAGACGGCGCGATCCAGCCTAATCGCTGGTCACAGGTTGACAGGTTTATGAACATGTTCATAAACCTGTCAACCTGCGACCAGCGATAATTTGCAATATCGCCCGCGACATCGCTGTGACGTCACTTTTCAGCGATGTCGCGGGCGAAATCGCTACGTGTGACCCCACCTTAAGAATGACTATAACTGACAATTAGTGAACATGTAAGGATTTCATAGAGCCCTCAATGTCCAACTGTCTGATTGGTCAAATGGTCATACAAATAAAAAGAAAGAACACCATTCGATTATAGAAAAGGCTGGTTCATTTAATTAAGCGACCAAGTGACAAAATATAAACTTTACATCTCATATATAATTAAAGGGGTTACCTAATTATAGCAAGCCCTTATTATACAGAAGACTTGTCAACTGTTATCAATGGGGGAAGCCGCCCGTGACATAATACAATGATGGGGTGGGTGGATCTACCAGAGTGATCATAGCTGTTGGATATCTGGCTAAAACAATGGGGTCCTGGAAGGATAACAAAGCATAATAAAATGGCTGTCTTGTTGTGACCTCTACCTGACATAGTCACTTTGTGTTTTTTGCAGTTTTGTCTTGTACTTCCCATTTTCCAAGAGCCATATTTTTTTTACTTTTCCTTCTAAATAATTGAATGAGGGCTTGATCTTTTCAGGACAGGTTGTACTTTTAAATAACAATATTCATTTTATCAGAATGGAGAAAAAATAGGTTAGGCAGGTTACACTATGGGAAATGAGGCACATTGGGGCTTCAGATAAGGTTTCTAATAGTTCCAACATGTTTCAGAGCTGGATTGAAGACCTAATGTGATTTTTTTTTTTGACCTTCAGAAAAGTGCCACTCCGGCTCCAAAGCTCCACATTTCCTGCAGCGTAGTCCATCTTACACGATTCTCTCCATTCTGATAAATACACCTCTGAAAGATATCTTCTTCAGCCAGGGGGCAGCAGCAGGGGATATTCACACTTAAACAAGTGTTGTGCCTTCAAACAACACCAACAGGTGGGCTCAACCACTCCCGTAGGGGTATTCTTTTTAAACAGTGTGAACTGAGGAGTTTGATTCAGATACAGAGGACCACAAACAAAGATGGAGCCAGATTGTATTCACTGAAAATTTACCCAAAGGCACCAGGGATGGGAAGTTGATTTATAGACAATTGATGTCCAAAATTCATCAACACAATTATACATACCATATATATTCGAGTATAAGACGAGGCCCCTAATTTTACCCCCAATAACTGGGGAAACTTATTGACTTGAGTATAAGCCTAGGGTGGGAAATGCAGCACCCCCCATCCTGGTACATAACGCCTCATCACTGTAGATAGCCCCTCATTACGGTGTATATAGCCCTGTATATAGCCCCTCCTAATATTGTGCTTCTATCACTGGTATATAGTGCCCCCATTACAGTACATAGCCCATCATCCCTGGTACACAGTGGCCACCATCATCCCTGGTACACAGTGGCCACCATCATCCCTGGTACACAGTGGCCACCATCATCTCTGGTACACAGCGGCCCTCATCATCCCTGGTGCACTGTTTCCCCCATCATCCCTGGTACACAGCGGCCCCCATCATCCCAGGTACACAGCGGCCCCCATCATCCCTGGTACACAGCGGCCCCCCATCATCCCTGGTACACAGCTCCCATCATCATCCCTGGTACACAGCTCCCCCCATCCCTGATATAAGAGCCCCATCATTTGTATAGGGCCCCATGCTGGCGCTCAGCATAAAATAAAAAACTTCTTACTCACTTTCCGATGCTCCTCTGCACTGTCTGCGGGCTCGGTGCGTCCTCCCTCCGGTCTGCCGGATTCTAATCATGTGACCACGGCGCAGCAGTGATGACGTCACTGAAGCGCCAGTCACATGATTAGAAGCCGGCAGACCGGAGGGAGGACACCCGAAGCCCGCAGACAGTGCAGAGGAGCATCGAAAGGTGAGTATGAGAAGATTTTTATTTTATGCTGAGCGCCAGCATGGGGCACATATAGCAGTAATAGGGAGGCGAGTAGTGCAATGTAATATGCACTGCTCCCCCTGCTGCTGATTGACAGGGGGATGCAGTGCATATTGCATTGCACTAATGAGCGATCCCACGTTACCGCCCGCTCATACTACAGTCTCCCCCCCGCCTCCACCAGCCCCCAGTCACTGCCCCCCCCCCACTCAGCCAGTATACTGACTCGAGTATAAGCCGAGGAGGGCACTTTTCAGCACAAAAATTGTGCTAAAAATCTCGGCTTATACTCAACTATATACGGTAGATACATGAACACACAACCGAACCAGAGGACCAGGATCAGAGTGCTATGCCAAAGAATCCCCTTTATGTATCAGGATATGCTGGAACAATTTAGCCTAAAACATGATAACTCAAGATCAGAACAGAAGTGTATCTCACTACAGTGCAAGTGTAAATCAGTGAATGGATAATGGAGCAAGTCTCTTGGATGGCACTTTGACTCACAAACTTAACTCAGAGTCTTTATATTCACAATACATATATAAAGCACAACAGTAATACCCGTGTATCTAGCTAATGGTACCATAGGACTGTGAAACCGGCTCCAGCCACCACGTAACTTTTAGTGTCAATACACTGTCCAGACTTCTAGCCGCCAAAAAGTGCGTATGCGGGGCCTCAGCTCAGGACTTACAGTTACCAATGCAATTCCAACAAAAGAGGGATCCACCAGAGACCCGACACACTCAAGAGGTAAAACATAACGTCATTTAGCCATGAAATCTCCAGGAGCCTATTTTGTGTGTGACAAAACAATGTTTTTATTGTTATCATTGTGGGATAACTTCAACATTTTGAAAACTTCTTATTGCTATTTTTTGCAGTATTGTGGTGACAAAGGATCTGCAATTTTAGAATTTTTATATATTTTTCTCTTTACAGAGTTTACCAAGCAGGTTATATATAATTTTTTTGATAATTAGTTTTTTATGAATGTGATGATATCACATATATTTTATTTTTTTAATTTCTTTATTACATTTATTTTGTATGGAGTGATTCATACTTTTCTGTGTTCTGTAGCCCCGCACCATCATGCATTCACTGAGTCTCAACAATGACATTGCAAGAGATTTACAACTGCCAGCGGGTGGTTGGAGGCTCGTAGGATCCTGAGGATCTTTTTGCTCAACTCTCGACGTTCTTTAAGCAAAATTAACATAATTTGCCAA
>JARQOC010000004.1:89971105-90010423 GCA_033576535.1 Allobates femoralis | reverse complement strand
TTTTTTTTTCTTTTTGACCTCTGTCACTCCATCCTCAACCCGAAAAGGTCCCACAAGTTCATCCTTGATGATACCAGCCCATACCAGTACCCCACCTCCACCTTGCTGGCATCTGAGTCAGAGTGGAGCTCTCTGCCCTTTACTGATCCAGCCTCTGGCCCATCCATCTGGCCCATCAAGAGTCGCTCTCATTTCATCATTCTATAAAACCTTTGAAAAATCAGTCTTAATATATTCCTTGGCCCAGTCTTTATGTTTTATCTTATGTTTCAAAGGTGGTCGTTATTCAGCCTTCCTTACCTTGGTCATGTTCCTGAGTATGGCACACCTTGTGCTTTTCGATTCTCCAGTAATGTTGCATCTCTGAAATATAGCAAAACTAGTGGCAAATGACATCTTGGCAGCTTCACTCTTGATTTTCCTCAATTCACGGCCATTTATTTTGTGCCTTTTTTGCCCAACACGCTTCTTGCGACCCTGTTGGCTATTTGCCATGAAGCGCTTGATTGTTCGGTGATCATGCTTCAAATGTTTGGCAATTTCAAGACTGCTGCATCCCTCTGCAAGACATCTCACAATTTTGGACTTTTCAGAGCCCGTCACATCTCTCTTCTGACCCATTTTTCCAAAGGAAAGGCATTTGCCTAATAATTAAGCACACCTTATATAGGGTGTTGATGTCATTACACCACACCCCTCCTCATTACAGAGATGCACATCACCTGATTTACTTAATTGGTAGTTGGCTCTCAAGCCTATACAGCTTGGAGTAGGACAACATGTATGAAAAGTGTCATGTGATCAAAATACTCATTTGCCTAATAATTCTGCATATAGTATATACCTCTAATCACTCTTTTAACCCCTTTACGACTAATGACGAGTATACTCGTCATGAAAAGATGTCAGTTCACGCATCATGACGAGTATACTCGTCATGGCTTTGAACTGTCACTGCTTCTAAACGAACAGTGACAGTTCAATTCTAAAAGCTGTCAGTGACAGCTGAGGGTCAGGGGCAGAGGTGTGGGGACCCTTTTTAGGGGTCCCCACACTCAGAGCGATGTGATCGGTCAGTCAATCTGACCGACCGATCACATCAAGATCGCACAGGAAAGTGCTGAATGTCAGCACTTCCCTGCATGATCTCTGCAGGAGCCGGGCTGTCAGCTGTGCCCGGCTCCTGCACACATCCCCTGCTTGTGCCCTCTGATGTGCATCACCCCCCCAATCCCCCTGACCCCCACTGTGTCTGCCCCCCCTGCTCATCCCCCTGTCCCCCGCTGTGCCTGACTCCCGCTCATCCCCCTGTCCCCTGCTGTGTCTGCCCCCCGCTCATCCCCCTGTCCCCCAGCTGTGTCTGCCCCCCCGCTCATCCCCCTGTCCCCGCTGTGTTTGCCCCCCCCCCCGGCTCATCCCCCTGTCGCCCGCTGTGTCATCTGCCGCCCCCCCCCCCCCCACTCATTCCCCTGTCCCCTGCTGTTTCTGGGCCCCCCCCGCCCCCTGCTGTTTCTGGGCCCCCCCGCTATCCCCCATCCCCTGCTGTTTCTGGGCCCCCCCCCCGCTGTCCCCGGCCCCCCGCCACCGCCGGTGACCGGTACTCACCTCCTCCTGCCGCCGCCGCCTCCCGCTTGCGTCCTCCTGCCTGCGTCCTCCGGCTTCCTCTCACCGCCGCTCTCACCGCCACCCGACGTCTGGTAAGACCTCCCCCATCCCCCTGCATGGGGATCCCTGATCTCCCCTGCATGGGGATCCTTAATCCCCCTGCATGGGGATCCCTGATCTCCCATCCCCCTGCAGGGGGATCCCTGATCCCCCTGCATGGGGATCCCTGATCCCCCATCCCCCTGCATGGGGATCCCTGATCCCCCATCCCCCTGCATGGGGATCCCTGATCTCCCATCCCCCTGCAGGGGTATCCCTGATCCCCCTGCATGGGGATCCCTGATCCCCCATCCCCCTGCATGGGGATCCCTGATCCCCCATCCCCCTGCATGGGGATCCCTGATCCCCCTGCATGGGGATCCCTGATCCCTCATCCCCCTGCATGGGGATCCCTGATCCCCCATCCCCCTGCATGGGGATCCCTGATCCCCCTGCATGGGGATCCCTGATCCCCCATCCCCCTGCAGGGGGATCCCTGATGCCCCATCCCCCTGCATGGGGATCCCCCATCCCCCTGCATGAGGATCCCTGATCTCCCATCCCCCTGCAGGGGGATCCCTGATCCCCCATCCCCCTGCATGGGGATCCCTGATCCCCCTGCATGGGGATCCCTGATCCCCCATCCCCCTGCATGGGGATCCCTGATCCCCCTGCATGGGGATCCCTGATCCCCCATCCCCCTGCATGGGGATCCCGTCGGAAACGATCGAGCGTCGTGGGACCTTCGTTGTGGACTACGTCGGATCTTTTTATAATAAAGATGGAGTCCGAAATTTGTTTGTGTTTTTTTTCTAATAAAAATATTTTTCTCTGTGTGTATTTATTGACTAATTACCAGAGATTCTTAATGGCGGGTCTAACATTGGCCCAATATTATGAATCTCGGGCTTAGTGCCAGCTGCCAATAAAAAGCTGGCATTAACCCCTTTATTACCCAGTTTGCCACCGGCACCAGGGCAACTGGAAGAGCATGGGTACAGCGCCAGAAAATGGCGCTTCAATGAATGCGCCATTTTCTGGGGCGGCTGCGGGCTGCAATTCGCAGCATGGGGGGCCCAGAACGCTTGGGCCTCTCTATGCTGAGGATTCCAGCCCCCAGCTGCCCAGTTGTACCTGGCTGGGCCAAAAATATGGCGGAGCCCTACGTCATTTTTTTTTCTAGCATTAGTTCTAGAAATAAAAAAAAATGGGCTTCGCTGTATTTTTGGTTGCAGCCAGGTACAACAAGGCAGCTAGGGGTTGCTGGCAGTCTGTAGCTGCCAAGTTGTACCTGGCTGGACCAAAAATATGGCGGAGCCCTACGCCATTTTTTTTTTCTAGAATTAGTTCTAGAAATAAAAAAAAATGTGCTTTGCTGTATTTTTGGTTGCAGCCAGGTACAACGAGGCAGCTGGGGGTTGCTGTCAGTCTGTAGCTGCCAAGTTGTACCTGGCTGGACCAAAAATATGGCGGAGCCCTACGTCATTTTTTTTTTCTAGAATTAGTTCTAGAAATAAAAAAAAATGGGCTTCGCTGTATTTTTTGTAGCCAGCCATGTACAACTTGGTAGCTGGCTGACTGGAATCCTCAGCGTGGAGAGACCCAAATGTTGTGGGTCCCCCGCACTGCAAATTTCAACCCACAGCCACCCAAGAAAATAGCGCATTCATTAGAGGCGGCATTTTCTGGTGCTGTACCCCAACTCTACCAGTTGCCCTTGTGCTGGTGGCACACGGGTTCTCCATATGCGACATGGTGTCCGCTAACAATTTCAATAGAAAATTAGCTCCAATTGTTAGCGGAAACCATGTCAGGTATGGAGAGATCCTAACTGTGTGCCTGAACATTGGAGCTCCCCCACAAGTGACCCCATTTTGGAAACTAGACCCCCGAAGGAACGTATCTAGATGCATAGTGAGCACTTTGAACCCCCAGATGCTTCACAAATTCATCCATAAAAATGAAAAAGCACTTTTTTTTCCACAAAAAAGTTTCTTTTTTCATTTTTACGGATCAATTTGTGAAGCACCTGGGGGTTCAAAGTCATCTAGATATAATCCTTGGGGGGTCTAGTTTCCAAAATGGGGTCACTTGTGGGGGAGCTCCAATGTTTAGGCACATAGGGGCTCTCTATATCCTACAAGGTGTCCGCTAACAATTCCAATTGTTAGTGGACACCATGTTGCGTATGGAGAGCCCCTGTGTGTCTCCACATTGGACCTCCCCCACAAGTCACCCCATTTTGGAAACTAGACCCCAAAAGGAACGTATCTAGATGCATAGTGAGCACTTTGAACCCCCAGGTGCTTCACAAATTGATCCGTAAAAATGAAAAAAGAAACTTTTTGTGAAAAAAAAGTGCTTTTTCATTTTTATGGATGAATTTGTGAAGCATCTGGGGGTTCAAAGTGCTCACTATGCATCTAGATACGTTCCTTAGGGGGTCTAGTTTCCAAAATGGGGTCACTTGTGGGGGAGCTCCAATGTGGAGACACACCGGGACCCTCCAAACGCGACATGGTGTCCGCTAACAATTTGAATGGAAAATGAGCTCAAATTGTTAGCGGACACCATGTCGCGTTTGGAGGGTCCCTGTGTGTCTCCACATTAGAGCTCCCCCACAAGTGTCCCCATTTTGGAAACTAGACCCCCAAAGGAACATATCTAAGTACATAGTGAGCACTTTGAACCCCCAGATGCTTCACAAATTGATCCGTAATAATGAAAAAATAATTTTTTAGTGGAAAAAAAAGTGCTTTTTCATTTTTATGGATGAATTTCTGAAGCATATGGGGGTTCAAAGTGCTCACTATGCATCTAGATACGTTCCTTGGGGGGTCTAGTTTCCAAAATGGGGTCACTTTTGGGGGAGCTGCAATGTGGAGACACACGGGGACCATCCAAACGCGACATGGTGTCCGCTAACAATTTGAATGGAAAATTAGCTCAAATTGTTAGCGGACACCATGTCGCGTTTGGAGGGTCCCTGTGTGTCTCCACATTGGAGCTCCCCCACAAGTGACCCCATTTTGGAAACTAGACCCCCAAAGGAACATATCTAGGTACATAGTGAGCACTTTGAACCCCCAGATGCTTCACAAATTGATCCGTAATAATGAAAAAATAATTTTTTAGTGGAAAAAAAAGTGCTTTTTCATTTTTACGGATGAATTTCTGAAGCATATGGGGGTTCAAAGTGCTCACTATTCATCTAGATACGTTCCTTCGGGGGTCTAGTTTCCAAAATGGGGTCACTTGTGGGGGAGCTCCAATGTGGAGATACACAGGGACCCTCCAAACGCGACATTGTGTCCGCTAACAATTTGAGCTCATTTTCCATCCAAATTGTTAGCGGACACCATGTCGCGTATGGAGGGTCCCCGTGTGTCTCCACATTGGAGCTCCCCCACAAATGACCCCATTTGGAAACTAGACCCCTAAGGAAGGTATCTAGATGCATAGTGAGCACTTTGAACCCCCAGATGCTTCACAAATTCATCCATAAAAATTAAAAAAACACCTTTTTTCACAAAAAATTTCTTTTTGCCTACATTTTTTTAGTTTCACATGGGCAAAGGGATAAAATACATCCCAAAATTTGTTGGGCAATTTCTCCTGAGTACACCGATACCTTATATGTGGTCATAAACCAATGTTTGGGCGCACGGCAGGGCTCAGAAGTGAAGGAGCGCCATTTCACTTTTTGAACGGAAAATTGGCTCTAAAATTCAAATTGCGCTCCTTCCCTTCTCAGTCCTGCCGTGCGCCCAAACAGTGGTTTATGACCATATATGAGGTATCGGTGTACTCAGGAGAAATTGCCCAACAAATTTTAGGATGCATTTTATCCTGTTGCCCATGTGAAAATGAAAAAATTGAGGCTAAAAGAACATTTTTGTTACAAAAATTAAAATGTCCATTTTTTCCTTCAACTTTATTTTAGTTCCTGTGAAGCACCTGAAGGGTTAATAATCTTCTTGAATATAGTTTTGAGTAGCTTGAGGGGTGCAGTTTTTGGAATGGTGTCACTTTTGGGTGTTTTCTGTCATGTACACCCCTCAAAGAGACTTCAAATGTGATGTGGTCACTAAAAAAATGGTTTTGTAAATTTTGCTGGAAAAATGAATAATTGCTGATGAACTTTGAACCCTTATAACGTCCTACCAAATTTTTTTTTTTCTTCCAAAATTGTGCTGATGTGAAGTAGACATGTGGGAAATGTGATTTATTAACTATTTTGTGTCACATAACGCTCTGGTTTAGCAGAATAAAAATTAAAAATTTGAAAATTGCTAAATTTTCAAAATTTTTGCCAAATTTTTTATTTTTTCACAAATAAACGCAAAAATTATCGACCTAAATTTAATACTTTCATGAAGCCAATATGTCACGAAAAAACAATCTCATAATCGCTAGGATCCGTTGAAGCGTTCCAGAGATATTACCTCATAAAGGGAGAGTGGTCAGAATTACAACAAATGGTCCGGTCATTAAGCTGCAAAGTGACTCGGTCCTTAAGGGGTTAAAGTAGGGAGTACATCTCAATGATTATTTTGAGTAACTGGAAAATTAGCATTGAGGTCTGGCTCAAGGTTTCCATAAATACTTAGGCAATACTCATTGTGAACCTCTTTGCCTACTGAAATTTCTTAGACCTTCTCAATTACTTTAACATTGATTTCTACTACCCCAAGTCCAGTCCCAGCTCTACTTACTAATGTCAGCCTCAGTGGTTCTTATTTAGTGGACTCTGATGCAATGTTACAGAAAAATCGGCCAGATTGTCTGTTCACTTATAAATCCCTGTATTTTTATTTGGTATGTGCTGTTAAAGAGAACCTGTCACCCCCTAGTGCTTTCCAAAGTGAAATCAGCACCTTCAGCAGTGCGTATGCTGCATTCTGTGAAGGTGTGTAGAATGTCTCTACCCTTTCCCTGTACCCTGAAAGACACACTTTCTAAAGTTTCCCACCCTGTATTTAAATTGATAGTTAAGCAGTCCAATGGGTCTTATTTTTGCTTGCTTCCATCACCTCTATGGGTATGCCACCTCCTCTTCTGTGTGTGTCCCTTCCTCTTCAGTACCTGCGCATAATCCTCTGAATTCACACTGAGTCGCTGTGCAGAGAGCCGGGCTGTCATTATTGCGCCTACCTAAAATGTACAGTATTCCAGTTTATGATGTTGTCAAATCTGGTTGATCCTACCTCTCCCATGGAGTTACACTCACCTGTAAACTAGTACCAAGCTTTTGTTGGCGATCATAGCTTTAAAATGCCTCCTGTATGGGGAAACTGTTGACATGCATTGCTCAGGTGTGATTTTGGACCATTTGTCCACACAGACACTCTTCAAATTCTGAAGGTCCTGTTGGCTCCTTCTATGAACTCTGAGTTTATCTCCTTCTATAAATTTTCTACAGCATTCAGGTCAGGTGATTTGCTTGGCCATTCTAGTGACTTTATCTCCTTTCTCTGAAACCAATTCAAAGTTTCCTTAGCTGTGTGTTTGGGATCATTGTCTTGCTGAATTGTCCACACTCGTTTCACCTTCATCTTTCTAGTTAGTAGAAGCAGATTTTCTTCAAAAATGTCGATCCATTCCTTCAATCATATGCCAGTATGCTGAAAAACTGCCCTACACCATGAAATTCCCTCCTCCACACTTCACTGTTAGTATGGTGCTTTTGGGGTGTATTTTGGCTTCCAAATATGGTGTGAATTATGGCAGCCAAAGAGTTAGATTTTAGTATCACCAGACCAGGCTATTTTCTGTCAGTGTTACATAGGTTTGTCTAAATGTTTTTGTCAAACTTTAAATGCACATGAACTTGCTTTTTGTTGAGCAATGGACCTTTGCATGGTTAGTGTGCATACAGGCCATGAAGGTTGAGTGCATTACTTATTGTTTTCTTTGAAATAGCTGATTTCAGGTCATTCTGTAGCTTTGCACAGGTGATTCTTTGCTCTTGGACAAATATTCTGATCATTTTCCTTTTTCTGTCTGTCTGAAATGTAGCAAGGAGCACCTGATCATGGCTGGTTTATGGTAAAATTATGGTCTTTTCACTTTAAGATTGTGACTTTAACAGTGCTCACTGGAATCTTCAGTAGTATAAAAATTCATTTGTAACATCATCAGTATGATTTGCAATATAAAGATTGCAAAGGTTTTGAGACAACTCATTGGTTTTACCCATCATGAGATGTTTCTTGTGCGACACCTTGGTAATGAGACACCTTTTTATAGGCCATCAGTTGAACCAACTAATATTAGTTTTAAATAAATAGCAGGATTGCTTTCTATTTCCTAATAGATTTAAGTTGGTGTTCTGACTTTCCTTGGCTATTTGCACCTCTCTATCTTCGTGTGTTTAATATATTTTCCCTGTTTCATTTCTCATTATCACACATGACTTAATCTGGTGACAAATTTATAATTCTGGTGAGAAAAATATTTACTTAGAAAATTGGTGTTCAATACTTATTTCACCTTCTTTAGCGTTATGCAGGTATTTACATTGAAAATCCGTCAACACCTTTTTATCTGTTGATTCATTCTTGGCAAATTAGAGGTTTAATTAATATGTAAATGAGACATTAAGTGTTCTAAATGCGATTGCCAGTGCCTCCTAAGCTTGTATTCCTACCTTGCATCAGTCTTTATAACTTGCTTGAAAGCTAATTGTGTGTGTGTCATGTCAGGTGCCAGGAGAGGGAATCAGACCGTGAGCTTTTATGCCTTCTAAAGATCTGCTAGGGTGTAGAGAGCCAGAGGCTAGGGAAGTGCTCTGTCATGCCCAGAGCACTTAACAACTCATTTAAATATCTTGGGGACAATAGGTGCAGGGGTTGCAATCGCAATATCAAAAATCTCTTTGACCTATAGACAAAGACTAATTCTATTAAAGATTTTCAATAATTGGGGGCCCCTTTAGAGCTTTTGCATTGGGACCCATGAGTTTTAAGTTACGCCACTTGGGACAATATCAATCCAGATGCTTGGGTTTAGCTGGGTCTAAGGAGAACAATGAGCGTACCATGAGCGATGATCTTACCATCCTTCATTGGCATGATGAATTCTACTGGTAAACTCATTTCTTTGCATAGTTAGTCATATTTTGCTCTGGATTTAATGTAAGGAACATAAATTCACATAATTGCTCCATTTTTACGTTACTTTTATTACACATTATCATATACAATTACGCAACCATATGCTCGGGTAACACATAAATGATTTGATATGTTTTACATAATCTCATTATCCCTATCTTATAATATATTTGGAAACTTGATAATTATTATAACGATAACTAAGTCACTATATAACTAAACAATAGGCCACATAAACATCAAAACTGGCAACAGCTTGTGTATAAAAGCACTAATATCCCCAGCCGGAGAAATACATATTCTACTCCTATAATTTACTTGACACAAATAATCTACAATGAAGCCATTAATTATGAGATGAATTGAGACTATTTTAAGTGAAATCTGTATCCGGTACACAACAATTATAATAATAATAGTGTCATCATAATTACATTATGGATCATATTAGTGGCTTCAAACGATAACTCATGAACATGTTATTGCAGATTATTTTATGTTATTACTATATCATACCTGGTGTACTATATATTTTCTGAAATATGTTTTGATTGCTCAAGTACCAATAACAACAGCTAATTTAGAGTACAGTGATGCCCAAATGCATGAGATATTTTATACCTGATTCCACAATAATAATAAGTCAATGGAGAACAGGGTGTGCACCATTGAGTAACATGGATCTGGTGTTTCATAAACTTTTTCCAAGAGTTTTTCAATTGTTTTATCTTCAACTTAAACATCTGCATGGGTTATTTAAATCATAATTCTGCTAGCGGTGCTCAGCCAAAAAAAAACCAGTCCATATAAAGTATCAAAAAAGAGTAGACAAGTGACACTTCCCAGGATGTATAAAAATAAAAATCATATTTATTCATTAATTTAAAAGCAGGGATATGCAGGTGGCAGGACGGGGGAATTCATAGCTGGACGACAGCTGTTTCTTACTATTCCAGTGCATCAATGTCCACTAACCAACAAGGCACTGGAATAGTGTGAAACAGCCGTCGTCCAGCTATGACTTCCCCTGTTTTGCCAACTGTATATCCCCACTTTTAAATGAATGAATAAAGAAGAATTTTACTTTCATATGTCCTGAATGTCCTGATGAGTGCCCCTTTTCTTCTCTTATTCCATAGTAATAATGACATGTAAACTTGGAAAAAATTAAAAACACATTTTCTATAGTATGGTATGGTAAATTGACAATATGATGACACTCCAAGTTGTAGCTACAGGAATTCCAAGGGTAAGTAAATGCTACTCATAGATATCTACAGAGATTCTATGTGGAAGATTTTTTTTTCTTTTTTTTCTTTTGTTTTTATGTTATTACCTTCCAAGAGATATAACTTATTTTTTTATTTCAATCTACCATAGGAAGACTTGTTATTTTACAGGATAAATGATATTATTTAATACCATGATTTATTTTCCTATAAAAAGTACTTAAAAGCAGGAAATAAAATCCAAGTGGTGCATAATAAAAAAAATACGTTTTTTGCTTGGACTTTCTTTTCTATTTTCTGGAAAACATAAAGTAGATTCACTCTCCCTCCAAAAAAAATTGCATATGTGTGCATGCAGATATTTGTTACTTAAATCAACTGGCAACTTTAACCATCCAAATGAAAACTGGTCCAGTTACGGTAATCAGACTGTGATTAGAGTTTGATCAGAGGGAAATCCTTTTTTTCTCAGAGGTGGTGAAGAAAAAAAAATTCTCCAACTTCTTCATTCTATAACGTTGTCGGGGTCCAGACGTGTAACTGTGCAAAATTTTGTGGCTGTAGCTGGCAGCTGTCAATTTTCCTCCAATACTTTTCCTTTCACTTTTTCCCCCATTATGTAGATAGGGGCAAAATTGTTTGGCGAACTGGAACGCGCAGGATTAAAATTTAGCCTCACAACATAGCCTATGACACTCTCAGGGTCCAGACGTGTGACTGTGCAAAATTTTGTGGCTGCAGCTGCGACGGTGTAGATGCCAATCCCGGATATACATACATACATACATACATACACACATATACACATTCAGCTTTATATATTAGATTTGATCATTTGCTCAGCAGATACACACATTACGTGTCTGCAGGAAGACCAAAGTTTATATATACACATAGAAATCTTACAGGCTTCAGCTCAAAACACCTCCCCCCCAGCCCAGAGTACAGAGGGGAGGCAGTGAACACAAGCCTGGATGGGTGTGGATATTTAAAGAACACTTATACAGCAACTGGACTATTTGGTTGGAAATATAATAGAGAGGACTAATGCAGGAGCTCCCTGCAGGGTCTGAAGATGCTGATAACATGGAAACTAGAAAGTGCACAATAATGGTTTTACATGTTTTTAAAAGGTCTGCCCAGGCCCTATTCAAGGGGAGTATTAGTATCATACTGAAAAAATGACTTGCCAGGGTCCCTTAAGTCCATAAAAATTGTACCAAACTTAGATGTCATCCAAGGGCGGTCCAATTTTTTTTTCAAGAACACATAGACTTGAATGGCCGGGTGTCATCTGGTTCATGGAGGCAAATCGAGCATGCTGCAATTTTTTTCCTAGGATCACAAAGAAAAAATCAGACATTGGAACTGCCTCGTTGAATAACATTGGTCTGAGAGTCTAACTTTTTTGACAGGTTGCACTCACCCTGAAAATAGTCATATACATTGGTTTTCAGGGGAGAGTCACCCTATCATCCTTGTGTTTCGACCAGAGCTGGGGTGCGTGGGGTACTCGGTCACCGGGGCTTCTGTGTGGGATGTCACGGGTGGTCGGTATCCCCGGTGCCGTGCCCTGGCGAACAACTGTACCAGGTGTTGTTGGTAAACGGTGGGGGTGAAAGGGGTTATTTACAGGGGAACGTGACGCCACCTGTAGAGTCTGGTAAGGTGGTACCAGCGCTGCCAGCCGGCCACTGAGGTGATGGAGGGGGCAGCAGTGTGTGGTACAGCTCCCCACAGGTGGAGCTTTACCTCAGGGCAGCTATGATGGTATATGAGACGGTGAGGGAGGGCAGTGATGGTAATGGTGGTACAGTTCTTACCCTTCTGCTGTTGATGTTGATGATGATGAGTCCTTTGAGCTGCGGCAGGAAGAATAACAGAAACCAATTCTTGTTTAACTTTGCTTTACTCGGTACCGGATGATGGTATAACAATACACGGTACAGTTTGGTTTAGAGGGTTGTCACCAACTCAGGATTTTCCTCTTAAGGAGTCTATAGATGTTCCTTCTTTGTCTTTCAGGGTTTCTATACTCTTTCTAGATCTTTCCTTCTTTCCCACCTTCGCAGAGCTCACCCGCCAGTCCTGCAGTCTGTTTCTAGTAGGCTTAACTCGACTTATACCGGTCCAAATGGGAACAGCAGGAACGCACAAGTTTCCCACCTGACACCGGGTTTTCAGTCTTTCCTCACTAGTGTGGAACCGTCTTTTGGGCATGAGGGGTGAGGTACTTTGTGGTGCTGTCAGCAACCCGGTCTGGTTGGGCCTGCAGCTCGTCGGCTTCGCAGTCAGGGCTGAACTCCTGGCTGCCTCGGTTGTCCGTGTCACCTGTGAACCCTCAACATGACCAGCTGGTTCCTACCACTCTTGGTCAGTTGCCATCTGTCCTGGGCCCCCACATATAGTTGGGGTACCCTCCACTCAGCTCAGGCTGCCAGGCGTGACCACACTGTCTGCCTTCCCAACGCCGTCTGAGGTAAAATCTTAACTGTCACTCTGCTCTATCCTAAGCTCCGCCCACCACCTGTGGAACCTACCATAAAGTCAGTTTCCCCTACACTAAGTGGTGTGGTCCTAAGTGAGTGCTAAAAATAGACTCCTTAAGCATTAAATCCTAACCTAGCAACTTACAAGGAAAAACACATTTTATATTTAAGTGTAATACCATTCTGTGGCGCATACCCGCAGGGGCGCCACACACCCCCTTGGTGAAACACACCCGTCCGCGGGTGTCAAACCAAACCTGGAATAAAATGCATTTTAAATATAACATTGAACATTTAACAGATATCAACAATAAGATTGCTTCTTTTCTTCCCTATTAGGGAGGCGCATTGCTTATAACGTTGCATCAAACTTTGACTATAATCTAGTCCATACTGGCCCAACTGGGACCAGGTAACAAGTTCTTTGGTTACTGTCCATCAAGTGCTGAAAAGGAAAAAGAAACAGTGCAATTCCAGAAAAATATGCATTTTAAACAATTCTGCTCACACTTTAAACAGTGCAATACCGGGTTAACTCTTTATTACTCAACTTACTGACCCGGTTTGCAAACCTCCCACTGAGACCTGCGTGGCGTTTATTTATCCCCACAATACAGGTCCCGGTCCAGGTGGCCCTGGGGAACTGCAGATAGATGGACTCTCCTCTCTCCAACCGTTGCTGCTGATGCTGGTACCGCGACCCTCCATAGCTCGCGGGGCCCGGCCTCCTCCGTACCACCGGCTCCTCCTCCGTCAGCTCGGGCTCCTTCAGGAACTGGATGAAGTCCTCCGCCTCGGTGATATCCTCCTTTCCGGGCTCCACAAGGGGTGCATAAACCGGTCCCAGGGAATCAGCAGCTTGGACTGCCATTGCCTCACAGCCGGTTACAGGTAACAGGTCCGGAGCCTGACCAGGTATATTGAGTCCGCTCCCGGCCGCATCCTGCTTAGTTCTTATAGTCCATAACCGGTGTGGGCTGGCGCTCGACCCGCCCCCTTGGTTGATTGAGAGCAATGGGGGCGGGGAGACTTTCTGACGCCTCTTAAATGGCCCAAGTATGCTGAGGGGCCGAGGCACACCCCTAGGCCGGCACATTGTTGTTTCTGCACTTTTAAGCCCGCCACAAAGTTCTAATGGGCAAGTCCTTCGGGCTTTTCCGGAGCCCGCCACTGCCTTCGTCACTCCTCGGCAGAGCGGAGGGGGCGGGGTTTATCTTCCCGCTCTTTCTCCTGCTGTAGTGACGCAGTTTGAATTTCTGAGGCGATGTAATGGCGGCTCGGCTCAGTTTTTATAATCCACACAGTTAAACAGTAATAAAGTTCTTAAGGCACACTTCACCTGGTAGATACCAGGCTGGCTCATCCTGTTCGTGACGCCAATTTGTTTCGACCAGAGCTGGGGTGCGTGGGGTACTCGGTCACCGGGGCTTCTGTGTGGGATGTCACGGGTGGTCGGTATCCCCGGTGCCGTGCCCTGGCGAACAACTGTACCAGGTGTTGTTGGTAAACGGTGGGGGTGAAAGGGGTTATTTACAGGGGAACGTGACGCCACCTGTAGAGTCTGGTAAGGTGGTACCAGCGCTGCCAGCCGGCCACTGAGGTGATGGAGGGGGCAGCAGTGTGTGGTACAGCTCCCCACAGGTGGAGCTTTACCTCAGGGCAGCTATGATGGTATATGAGACGGTGAGGGAGGGCAGTGATGGTAATGGTGGTACAGTTCTTACCCTTCTGCTGTTGATGTTGATGATGATGAGTCCTTTGAGCTGCGGCAGGAAGAATAACAGAAACCAATTCTTGTTTAACTTTGCTTTACTCGGTACCGGATGATGGTATAACAATACACGGTACAGTTTGGTTTAGAGGGTTGTCACCAACTCAGGATTTTCCTCTTAAGGAGTCTATAGATGTTCCTTCTTTGTCTTTCAGGGTTTCTATACTCTTTCTAGATCTTTCCTTCTTTCCCACCTTCGCAGAGCTCACCCGCCAGTCCTGCAGTCTGTTTCTAGTAGGCTTAACTCGACTTATACCGGTCCAAATGGGAACAGCAGGAACGCACAAGTTTCCCACCTGACACCGGGTTTTCAGTCTTTCCTCACTAGTGTGGAACCGTCTTTTGGGCATGAGGGGTGAGGTACTTTGTGGTGCTGTCAGCAACCCGGTCTGGTTGGGCCTGCAGCTCGTCGGCTTCGCAGTCAGGGCTGAACTCCTGGCTGCCTCGGTTGTCCGTGTCACCTGTGAACCCTCAACATGACCAGCTGGTTCCTACCACTCTTGGTCAGTTGCCATCTGTCCTGGCCCCCACATATAGTTGGGGTACCCTCCACTCAGCTCAGGCTGCCAGGCGTGACCACACTGTCTGCCTTCCCAACGCCGTCTGAGGTAAAATCTTAACTGTCACTCTGCTCTATCCTAAGCTCCGCCCACCACCTGTGGAACCTACCATAAAGTCAGTTTCCCCTACACTAAGTGGTGTGGTCCTAAGTGAGTGCTAAAAATAGACTCCTTAAGCATTAAATCCTAACCTAGCAACTTACAAGGAAAAACACATTTTATATTTAAGTGTAATACCATTCTGTGGCGCATACCCGCAGGGGCGCCACACACCCCCTTGGTGAAACACACCCGTCCGCGGGTGTCAAACCAAACCTGGAATAAAATGCATTTTAAATATAACATTGAACATTTAACAGATATCAACAATAAGATTGCTTCTTTTCTTCCCTATTAGGGAGGCGCATTGCTTATAACGTTGCATCAAACTTTGACTATAATCTAGTCCATACTGGCCCAACTGGGACCAGGTAACAAGTTCTTTGGTTACTGTCCATCAAGTGCTGAAAAGGAAAAAGAAACAGTGCAATTCCAGAAAAATATGCATTTTAAACAATTCTGCTCACACTTTAAACAGTGCAATACCGGGTTAACTCTTTATTACTCAACTTACTGACCCGGTTTGCAAACCTCCCACTGAGACCTGCGTGGCGTTTATTTATCCCCACAATACAGGTCCCGGTCCAGGTGGCCCTGGGGAACTGCAGATAGATGGACTCTCCTCTCTCCAACCGTTGCTGCTGATGCTGGTACCCGCGACCCTCCATAGCTCGCGGGGCCCGGCCTCCTCCGTACCACCGGCTCCTCCTCCGTCAGCTCGGGCTCCTTCAGGAACTGGATGAAGTCCTCCGCCTCGGTGATATCCTCCTTTCCGGGCTCCACAAGGGGTGCATAAACCGGTCCCAGGGAATCAGCAGCTTGGACTGCCATTGCCTCACAGCCGGTTACAGGTAACAGGTCCGGAGCCTGACCAGGTATATTGAGTCCGCTCCCGGCCGCATCCTGCTTAGTTCTTATAGTCCATAACCGGTGTGGGCTGGCGCTCGACCCGCCCCCTTGGTTGATTGAGAGCAATGGGGCGGGGAGACTTTCTGACGCCTCTTAAATGGCCCAAGTATGCTGAGGGGCCGAGGCACACCCCTAGGCCGGCACATTGTTGTTTCTGCACTTTTAAGCCCGCCACAAAGTTCTAATGGGCAAGTCCTTCGGGCTTTTCCGGAGCCCGCCACTGCCTTCGTCACTCCTCGGCAGAGCGAGGGGGCGGGGTTTATCTTCCCGCTCTTTCTCCTGCTGTAGTGACGCAGTTTGAATTTCTGAGGCGATGTAATGGCGGCTCGGCTCAGTTTTTATAATCCACACAGTTAAACAGTAATAAAGTTCTTAAGGCACACTTCACCTGGTAGATACCAGGCTGGCTCATCCTGTTCGTGACGCCAATTTGTTTCGACCAGAGCTGGGGTGCGTGGGGTACTCGGTCACCGGGGCTTCTGTGTGGGATGTCACGGGTGGTCGGTATCCCCGGTGCCGTGCCCTGGCGAACAACTGTACCAGGTGTTGTTGGTAAACGGTGGGGGTGAAAGGGGTTATTTACAGGGGAACGTGACGCCACCTGTAGAGTCTGGTAAGGTGGTACCAGCGCTGCCAGCCGGCCACTGAGGTGATGGAGGGGGCAGCAGTGTGTGGTACAGCTCCCCACAGGTGGAGCTTTACCTCAGGGCAGCTATGATGGTATATGAGACGGTGAGGGAGGGCAGTGATGGTAATGGTGGTACAGTTCTTACCCTTCTGCTGTTGATGTTGATGATGATGAGTCCTTTGAGCTGCGGCAGGAAGAATAACAGAAACCAATTCTTGTTTAACTTTGCTTTACTCGGTACCGGATGATGGTATAACAATACACGGTACAGTTTGGTTTAGAGGGTTGTCACCAACTCAGGATTTTCCTCTTAAGGAGTCTATAGATGTTCCTTCTTTGTCTTTCAGGGTTTCTATACTCTTTCTAGATCTTTCCTTCTTTCCCACCTTCGCAGAGCTCACCCGCCAGTCCTGCAGTCTGTTTCTAGTAGGCTTAACTCGACTTATACCGGTCCAAATGGGAACAGCAGGAACGCACAAGTTTCCCACCTGACACCGGGTTTTCAGTCTTTCCTCACTAGTGTGGAACCGTCTTTTGGGCATGAGGGGTGAGGTACTTTGTGGTGCTGTCAGCAACCCGGTCTGGTTGGGCCTGCAGCTCGTCGGCTTCGCAGTCAGGGCTGAACTCCTGGCTGCCTCGGTTGTCCGTGTCACCTGTGAACCCTCAACATGACCAGCTGGTTCCTACCACTCTTGGTCAGTTGCCATCTGTCCTGGGCCCCCACATATAGTTGGGGTACCCTCCACTCAGCTCAGGCTGCCAGGCGTGACCACACTGTCTGCCTTCCCAACGCCGTCTGAGGTAAAATCTTAACTGTCACTCTGCTCTATCCTAAGCTCCGCCCACCACCTGTGGAACCTACCATAAAGTCAGTTTCCCCTACACTAAGTGGTGTGGTCCTAAGTGAGTGCTAAAAATAGACTCCTTAAGCATTAAATCCTAACCTAGCAACTTACAAGGAAAAACACATTTTATATTTAAGTGTAATACCATTCTGTGGCGCATACCCGCAGGGGCGCCACACTTGTATTTCAAATCCTTTGAGCTGAAGACTGTGAAGACCTGAAGAGATCAACCAGTTATAATTCGATGTAGGGACTGTTTTCCAGTTTGGCACAGTGAAACTAAGTATGTGAATATGCACCTCTCCTTATTGAGAAATTATAGAGCAATCCTTTAACTTCAATCCTAGAAGAAACATATTTTCTAGGTTTTTTGAAGATTTAACAGTCAACTCATAATCAATCTGCACTTACTATAATGGAAATCAGTTCTCTATGCACTGATGACTCTGGAGAGCTATGGCTGGGCTTGTTTTCTTTTTACAGGAGCTAATCTGAGATAGACGAGGTGAAATGGGAGGGAGGAGTAACAACCCTAACCAATAATTGCAGGGACATGTCTTAAACTATTTTAGACTCCCTTTAATCACAGCTTACAGCTCTGCCCTTGAAGGGCTGAGATAAAAATCAGTGAAACAGCAGACTTAGAGGAAAATAAATAGTAGAAAGACATCACTAAATTCTGGCCTCACGACTAGCGATGAGTGAACCTTTCAAGGTTCGATTCAATTTGCCGAACTTCCCGGTGTTGAGCAAATCTGTTCAGGTTCAGAGTTTGGAACCTTTACATTTGCAAAGCACTGGAGCGAACATTACTGTGGTTGGGTACAGTTGGTGCCTGGCACAGTGCGAACCACATGCAGTGGTTAATTGGCTCGCACTTTAAAAGCACACTTTTTGAGTGCAGTATAGTGTGTGTTCAAAATTAATTCGAAAAAAAATCTAAAAACCCACACCCCTGGAAGTGTTCTACTTATGGCTGGCTGTATGTGGATGGAGAGCTGAACTGCCAATCAGTGACTTCATTTGAGGTTTGGGTCAAGTTTGGGATCATGATCAGTGCATCAAAAAAATTACCGCCCATACCCGAACTTCAAAAGGTTCACTTATCTCTACTCACGACTGGACAGTCTTTTTAAGTATACAGTGAATTTTTGAAAAAGATTAGTTCTTTAATGTAAACCAGACTTCAACATCTTTGTAAGAACTGTTCCTCTTTACAAAGTCCTCTAGAAAAATATTTTCCATAGTATTTCGTGAGTTTTCTCAAAGACATTTCACTGCATTGCACGATAAAGAAAAGCTATATACAAGAAATCTCTTATTGATTACAATTTCCATCTTCAGTGAAACTTAGTGATGAGCGAGTAGCGTAATATTCACACTCGTTATACTCATAACGAGTAGTTTTTTATACTCACATATTGATCTGAATACTGAGTCTAATGTTAGTCAATTAGTGATTGGTTCCGCCTCCACACATCCGGCCATAACACAAGTAATTCCGGGGCATTGCGGGAGAGCGAGTTTTTTTCATTTCTACTGCATAAAACACCTTGATGTGCCCCCCAGAGAGACCCTCACATTCAATCTGCTCTCCTTGGGGGCCAACTTCCTTTGTATACTGAAGGGAGGCAGTAATTTGTGTCAGATTGAAAACGATCGACACATTACTATCCAGCACCAGAGATATTCGGCTAGTAACGAGTATCACGAATACCGTACTATTCATGCGAGTAACAAACAGTAACGATTATACTAGCTCATCACTAGTGATACTCCTTCCTACTGCCAATCCTAAACCTCTTGGAATTTGGATGTTGAACATCAAATTCATCAGTAAAGACATGTACCATCACTCTACCTGTGATATTCATGGTGTTACCTGCCCCCACTTTTTTGGTTTCTTAGCACCTTTACTGTGGGGACAATATAAGATGATAACGCTATGGCTCTATGTATTCTCTGAGACATATGTTGAGACTGTATTCAGGTAGCCTATGGGTCAATTCTGTCTCTGGTATGTGTTTTCTCCTTGCCGACTAATCCTGTGCAGCCTGTACTTTAAGTATTTATTTTAATCTGGCACACTTTCAGTTAATAAATTTAGTTACCTGGTCCATATCTCTGTTTCCTACTACAGTGATGTTGATTTGACTATTCAGTATTCTGATCTCAGCTCAAATCCGACAGGTGGTCAACCTACTTGCTTTGCCTTTGTCTTTCATTTTCTGGTAATGACCCAGCATGATGACTGTTCTTGCTGTCAACTTGATCCATGACCCCACAACTCATGGGTCCCTGTGTAAATATAAATCTTTGTGCATAGGTTTAAAATTGAAGGACATGAAAACTAGACATCAGCCACCACCCTAGTGTTCGAATTTGATTTGATTTGTTGAATTGAGGGTGTGTTCGTCGAACACCATCGAACTCCATTGAAAACAATAACAGGCAAACACAAACACATACAAACACATAGAAAACACCTTCTAAGGTGCCCAAAAGGTGACAAACTACTCAGAAGATACAACAAACATGTGGAAAAGTGACAAGTACATATACAAATGCGAAAAGAAAAGAGATAGACGAGTAAAAGGAGGAGACACAGATATAGGCATGTCATGCCCTTCTAAAATTCGTTTTTACTCCACTATTTGTAAGGCATCATGCACACGATGAGTGTTTGGTGAGTTTTACTTCAGTATTTGTAAGGGCTCATGCATAAGATGAGTATTTGGTGAGGTTTTTCCTCATTACTTGTAAGGCCTCGTGCATACAATGGGTATTTAGTGAGATTTTTACCTTAGTATCTGTAAGGCCTCGTGCAGATGATGAGTCTTTGGTGAGTTTTTCTTCAGTATCTGTAAGGCCACATGCAGACGATGAGTATTTGGTGAGGTTTTTACCTTAGTATCTGTAAGGCCATGTGCAGACGATGACTATTTGAGGTTTTTCCTCAGTATCTATAAGGCCTCGTGCAGACGATGAGTATTGTGTCACATTACGGGACTACAAGAAGAGTGTCCATTTTTTTCAAAAAATTTGGGCACAGACACCACTTAAGTGGCATCAATTGCCCCACAGTTGCAAACTTTAAATGGTTACTTTTAGTCAAAAATCCACAAGCCTTTAGTCTCTCCAGGATGACACAGGGGTAGAAAAGTCCTTGTGGATCCATGCCTTGTTCATCTTTATGAACGTTAGTATGTCCACATTCTGGGTGGAAAAACGCGTGCGCTTTTCTGTCAGCACACCACCAACAGAGCTGAAGACACGTTCCGAGAGAACGTTGGTTGTGGGGCACGACAAGATCTCCAAAGCGTGAGTGGCAAGCTCAGGCCATTTTTCCAGATTGGAAGCCCGAAAAGAGCAAGACTCCAGTTCCCCAGTCATGGCATTGATGTTAAATTGGAGATACTCGTGTACCATCCGCTCCAGGTGTTGACTATATGTCAGACTTCTCATGTCTTCAGGCCTTGCAAATGATTATCTATAAAAATTGTGAAACGAGGCCACAAATTTGCTGTTACCACCACCAGATACGGTATTACTGGTATGGTGTGAGTGATGATGACTCGACAGTCCCACGGTTGACAAGTTACAACTGTGAGATTCAGTCTGTGTACCACTGGTGTTTTGTGGGAAAGCCGATCTGAGATTATGTATCAGCTTCTGGTGATACTCCTGCATGCGTGAGTCCCTTTTGTATGGCAGGAATTATTTCGGCAAATTTGGTCTTGTATCGGGGATCTAAGAGTGTGGCAACCCAGTAGTTGTCATTACTTCTACTTCAGACAATCCGAGGGTCATGTTGCAGGTAGTGCAGCAAGAAGGCGCTCATGTTTCTTGCGCATCCAGGAGGACCAAGTCCTTGTTGTGTTGGTGGTGGGGAGGTGGGAATCATGCTTCCTTCCTCTGCCCTCTCCCCCCAACCTCATGCAACAGAAATGTCATCAAGGTCCCCCTCATCTGCTGACTCTTCCATGCCCATCACCAGTTCATCCTCCATTTCTTCCTGGGCTCCTTGCTATCATGCACCCTCGTTAATCCCTCTCCACCACCCTCCCATGCCTGCCGTCTTGGTGCTGCCAACCGTGGGGACCTTGGAGATGTTGTCATCCCTTCCACATAGAAGTCCTCCTGTACTTCCTCCACCTCCTCTTGTCCCACCACCTGACTCTGAATATTGTTTAGAGTGTGCTCCAGCATGTAGATGACCGTAATAGTCATGATGATAATGGAATCGTCAGCACTAAATATCTTTGTCGCCATCTCAAAACTGTGCAGAAGGGTGCATAGGTCCTTGATCTGAGACCAATCCTGCAGCGTGATCTTCCCCACCTCTGGATCTCATTGGCCCAGGCTATATGTCATAACGTGCTGCCATAGTCGCTGAAACATGTGCAGAGTAGAATTCCAGCGTGTCGGCACATCGCATTTCAGCCGGTGAACCGGCAAGCCGAAAGACTTCTGGAGCGAAGCAAGTCGTTGAGTTGCTGAATGCGAACGCCTGAACTGAGCACACAGCGACCATGTCTTCTGCAGAAACCCATCTATGCCGGGATACTGTGTCAAAAATTGCTGGACAACCAGATTCAACAAGTGACTATACATGTGTGTGATAATGCCCCGGCGAAGGGCCGCACTCAGGTTTGCAGCATTGTCGCACATGGCCTTCCCTGGCTGCAGGTTGAGTGGAGACAACCTTTGCTTTAACTCGGTCACCAGAGCTGAGCACAACTCCTCAGCTGTGTGACTCACATTTCCCAGGCATTTCAAGGTAAAGACCGCCTGATGGCGTTGAGCCCTGCTGCCAGCATAGTAAGGAGGTGTGCAGGATTCATTCTGTGCAGTTACAACATGGGTGGCATTACCAGACAGGCTTTGGGAGGAGGTGGAGGACCGAGAGGAGGTTGAGAAGGCAGAAACAGTGGAGGAACTTCTACCTATAGAGGTTGGACGCAGAACTCATGGGGCGGCAAGACTTGGACAGCAGACACTTCTCCAGCTCTCACCATAATTAACCAGTGCCCAGTCAGTGACCTATAACGTCTCTGTTCAAGTGTCTGTGGTGAAATGCACCCTGTCACACAGAGTTTCTCAAGGAAGCGGTGATGTTGTCTGCGACCTGCTGGTGTAGCGCAGGCACACCTTTCTTGGAGAAGTAGTGGCGACTGAGCATTTGGTACTGGGGCACTGCGACGGACATAAGGTCTCTAAAATCCTCTGTGTCCACCAGGTGGAAAGGCAGCATTTCTGTAGCCAACAGCTTGCAGATGGTAAAATTCAAGCGCTTAACTTTCTCATGGCTAGGAGGAAATGGTCTTTTACTTGTCCACATCTGAGGGACGGAGGGCTGGCTGCTGTGCTGAGACGCAGTTGAGTAGGGTGTCCCCGGCAAACTGCTGGTCTGTGAAGGAGGTGCAGGCGAAGACGTAATGTAGCCTTCATCCAAAGGTGGTGCTCTTGATGTCTGCGAGAGCACAACACCAGCAGCATTGTCCACTTGAAAACCAAATGACGACCTGCCAATCACACTGCCTGTTGCGGGTAAAGAGTTGGAAGGTCTGCATCCAAAAGCATGTGTGACAGCTGTCTCCACAGTCACAGACGATGAAGAGCACACGGATGCACTTGATAGGGCAGACGGTGGTAGGCCTGCCCCGCTAGCCTGCATTCTAGCACAGTGAGCTTCCCACTGAGACTTGTGCTTCATGTCCATGTGGCGGTTCATACAGAAGTACTCAAGCTATTGAGTTTTTGGCCTCTACTCAGAGATTGGTGACAAATCTTGCAGATGACATGAGTTAGGAGATCCTTGGTGAAGTAAAAAAAGGCCCAGGCTAGGCAAGGCTTAGAGCCCATGCGAGCTGCAGAGCCACCACGACTTCTGCTCAGAGGCAGAGTTGTGGCTGCGGATGCAGTTTTTAACATGCTTCCAGTACTCCGTCTATGTCCAGGAAGGCGCAACCTAACCTCGTCATCAGTAGCATCCTCCTCCACCTCCTCTGCTGACCTCATCGACTGGCTGACTGTGGGTTGACAGTAAGTGGGATCTCTAACCTCATCATCATCCTCTGTGTTCTCACACCCCTCATCCTCAGAGACAACCTCTTCCTGCTTTGACCGAAAACTTAATTTGTCAATCCATTCCGGTATCTGAATCTCATCAGCATCATCCTCCTTATGTCCACCAAGAGTAGTTACTGTTAGGGAATGAGGGTCTACATGAAGGCCAGAACCTTCTTCATCTGGACCTGGATCTGACTCGCAAAACTTCTGGGCATCAGGGCAGATCATTAACTCGTCTGAAATCACTGCAGCTTTGGAGCAGACCTCTGATTCCCAGGCTTTTGTGTGACTGAACAGGTCTGCAGACTCAACCATGTCTGTTACCCCAGACTCAGTAGCGTGGCTGGAGACTTGGGAGCTGGGAGGAATCAAGTGCGATTGGGCTGACACCTCAGATAACTGGAGGGTTTGTGATGTAGAAGTTGAGGTGTTGGAGAGGCCACTTGATGGAGCACTTGCGATCCATTGAAGCACCTGCTGTTTTTGTGCCTCATTTACAAGTGGTATCGATGGTCGTGTCCATAAGAAAGAGATCATATCCAATTGGCCACATTAAGAAGTAGACATCTTACTTTGCCTGGAAGATTGTCTTTCTTCAGCAGATGTTAATGTAGCTTTAGCATCTACCCCACAGACACAAACTTTTTTTGGGACAAAATTGGAAACTGTGCAGTTGCTGAACAAGAAAAATTAGAAGTGGCCTACACTACTGGTTTTTGTGACACTGCTACTTGACCCAAAGTGAGACCTGGGCAAGGTGCAGTTAAAAAGTAGTAGGAACTACACAGGCGGTGTAGCTTATTTCACAAGTGGGCTACACCACTGCACTGTGTAAGTGACACTGCTACTAGCCCGAACAAATTGCCTGCACTAGCTGCAGCAAAAAAATGCCTACTTAAGACAGGTAGTGTAGCTTTTTTCACAGCAGTGCTACACTACCTGCCCTAAAGGAAACCCTGAGCTAGATGTGGCCAGATGCTGTGAAAAACACTTGCACAGCACTGGCACACACCTGCCTGGCAAAAACTGCTATGAACTGCTCTAACCTAGCCCTCAAAAGGGCTGAGATTACAACTAATCCCTACTCCCTACTCCTATGAAGTAGCCCTCAAAAGGGCTGATATTCCTACAATTCGCACCCTCCCTCCAGTCCCTACTCCCTAAACCTATCTAACTTTATTTTCGCTCACTAGCTGAATAAGAAGAGAATTGACAGTTTTCACTGTATAGCGCCCACAGCAGCAGCGGTGCCGTCTGACACAGAGCTGCAGCAATGAGCAAATGGTGGTGATGGGGAAAATGTCCGGATCTTATAGGGCTAGGACATGTGACTTACACAGCCAATGATGCCTGACCTTACTTGTGTGCAAAAAATGCACTTTGCTGTGTGTGAGTGTGATTGGGTGACAGCCTGCACCGGCCCACTGTATTTGCAGTTAGGAGAAAAAAAAATGGAGATCGACTTTATTTCTGCAGCACTGATCTAAACACGGCTCCCCCCGCACACTATACACAGAAACTGGATATTCACATTCATTAACATGGATAGGGTTAGGGTTAAGCTTTTAGTGATCGAAGCGTTATCATACATAACCTAGCACTGCCGAATTTGAAGCAAATTGTTCGAATTCGGCGAATGACTCGAACACCGCCCAAAACAGCTCGAATTTGAGATTGGCGAACAATTCAAATCAAACATCGCTCATCTCTAATGACAACTCCTGAGATCTGGTGAATGGAGTGACCTAAAGCATCACAGAAACAGGCCATCATAGCCTAGGGTCACATTTGGGACTTTGCATCCGTTGGAAGGATGCTTTAAAGGATCCTGTTTTTTCCCCTTGCCATTTTTATGGCATTTTTTCCATTGTTAGCACTAGCATTAATGCCTGCGTTAACGCATGGTACATATATGTACCATGCGTAAATGCAAGCATTTCCCATAGACTCCCATGTTAAAAAAATGCACGCATTTTTGCAAACGCCCCCAAAAAAAGTCTAGCATCAAATGCACTTTGACCATGCGTTTTTTGCATAGGAGCCAATTGAAGTGTTAACGCTAGCCTTTTTCATGATTTGCACATGAGAAAAAACTGGCTGTTAGCGCATCCATGGTGCAAATCTGACCCTAGCCATATTTACCAACAGTAGGTCACAATACTAATGCACTACAAGATGCAGCATGAACAAGGTGTGAGTGAGTGTTTCATCAGTATTTTGCACACAGTAGTGAACAGTTCCCATGTAACTGCCACCATTGAAGTAGCCTTTAATGCACACATCTTAGGGTATTTCATGACAGCCATCATTCACACAGAGTCGACTCTTTAACAAGCCTTTTATTATGACCAAGGATTTGTGCCAGATCAGAATTCAAAACTACAGATGCTCCATTTCGGGGTAACTGCCCCTCATCAGTGTAGTGTCTGGGATATTCTGATCTGGCTGTGTGAGTGGGCTAAGACGAGGTCTGGGGAACTAGCTATCTACCTTATGGAGAGGAGTTTATGGTTTCAGGGAAACTCCTCTCCATAAAGTAGATAGCTAGTTCCCCAGATACACCATGTAACACTTTTCTGCATTGCTATGAAGCTGCAAAAGCACCTATTATCTCTGCAACCAGTTTCATCAGCGTTCACCCCCCTGCCTGTGCAGATATACTAATCTTTTGGTAATATTGAGTTTGGGAATATTGGAGCTACACACATAGAAAACTATAGGAAATGTTTTCATCTAGGTCATTTGCAAAGTTGATTAATTTTTTACTTTTGTTGCTTCGGAGCAAAAATAGAATGGAAATAGCCTTTAAATTTAGCAATATAGAAGGTTCTTCTGTGACATCCTTTAAGAGGAATGCTTTACATTTTCACTTTAAATGCATGTACCCATTTTGACCTGACCTGAATTACATTTTTTCCTTAGTTCTTCCCTTATATTCTCCTGCACTAAATATTTTAGAGCTGCATAAAATTACGGATACTTTATTATAAGTATCCATTGATTAAGCGGTATAAAAATGTGCCATCAATTTGTCCTTATGTGGTCACTTTATACGGTACGTGCTAACTTTATATGCTTTTCATTTGCCCCATTTGCTGATGTACTGAAATGTTATTATGCTTGACTTGGATTATAGGTTAAGTAAAAGTTAAAAACTATCTGAAGTTTCCAAAAAAAAGAATAAAAAATATTATTCATTTACTTTTTTTGTTTAAGAAAAAAAAGATTCACCTAGCATCAAATATAACAGTGACAAGAATGTTGACATGTATTGAGATAAGCTGAAGTTATGAAGTTTGAGTAGAAGGTATATAAAGAACCCAAACCTAAAACCAGGATCACGGTTTAAACAATTTTGCAGCTTTGGTGCATCTGTAATGAAAAATAAAACAACTTTATTTAT
The DNA here is from genome assembly GCA_033576535.1 of Allobates femoralis. Lineage (NCBI taxonomy): Eukaryota > Metazoa > Chordata > Amphibia > Anura > Aromobatidae > Allobates > Allobates femoralis. Next base: position 89,983,659 of record JARQOC010000004.1, on the reverse strand, counting down.
TTTTTTCTACAGACTTTATGCAGATATATGTGTCGTCATGGTAACAGACTACAAATAAAGCCTGTGTAGTCAGATTCCAGTTCTCCATCAAAGTTCTCCATCCTTTCTGACCTTGAGTGCCACATCCAGCTCCGAAAAATGGTGGTTAGCCACATCCAGCTCTTAGAGATTTGCAAGCCACATCCAGTTTGGTATACCAAGATCAAGGGGTTCCTACCTTACCACCATCCAGATCTGCTCTTCTGTGTGGGGCCACTCACAAGATTCACCATCTGGAGATCTGATCTTCATAGCTGTTTGATTGACCTGGTGTTTATGCACCAAGTTGTAAGATAGCCGCGAGCTACACATCACAGGCCATCAAACCTCATGTGGCTCGCGAGCTACAGGTTGGGGACCCCTGCCCTAGATCTTTCTTGTTTACAAAATGTATAAGTAGATTGGAGCCCACATGCTTGGACTCCGTTAGGCATCACTCTTTCAATCCACATTGATTAAAGTGAATTCATGACCTATCCGTAGAATATGTAAGCAATATCAACAATATCATATTGGTAGTGGTTAAAATGTCAAATAATTAGCTGGTTGTAACTCTTGTGGCGGTCAGATGTTATACAGTTAACAGAGTTGGAATGGCATTTCTTCGTACACCATGTAACAGCTATTCTTGAGTAACTGAGTTTAGTTCTGATTAAAGTGAATAGGCGCTTATCTGCAATTCCCAACAAAGAGACTCTAAACAAAGTAAGGAGCCGCACTGTTTCAGCTCTACGCACAACACACAATTCTTATCTCCTCAGCAGCCACTGATGATCAAAATGCCATATTATATCTATCTGTCTGGTGTTCCCAGCTTTTAGACCTCCTTAATCCCATCTTTGTGATCTATTACTACTACTTTAATGGGGTTGTCTACTACTTGGACAATCCTTTCACCTTCCTTATTTTTGTTGCCATTAAAATAAAAAAGCTTATACTCATCTCCTGTGCTGGCACCATTCTGGCAGTGTCCACACTAGCTCACCAGAGGTTTATTTAAGGTTGTTACGTCATGTGAGCCCTGCACCCAATAAGTAACAGCTTCACTGTCCCCACCTAATGGTGAATTGAACATTAAGAGGAAATCAGAGCTACCGCTGTTCTCTCACTTTTTATTTGTCTCATTTGTTTTGTCTAAAGATGGGGATAGTGATGCTGGAACTGAGCGGGTGTTGGGCTTATGTGATGTAACAACCTCAGGATAACTAGTGCTGACACCGCCAGAATGGCACCGGCATGGGAGGTGAGTATAAGCTCTTTTATTTAAATCAGGGAAGACATGGCAAATGAGAAAGGGTTGTTCAAGAAGTGGACAACCCCTTTAAAAAAAAACACATACACATAACATGGGAAGGGTAAAGAGAAAAAAAGACAAAATTGAGGGTGATTTATTTTGTTAAATATTAATAATTTTATTTATATAGCCCCAAACATATTCTGCAACACTTTACAATTCAGAGGGGACATGCACAGAGTACCAAAAATTCAACAGATAAGAGGAGGGAGGGCCGTGTTCATAAGATACAATCTATTAGGACATAGGGGAGGCACAAAAGGTAATTGGTAAAAAGTGCCATCCTATAAGGTCCAGGCATCAATATAATTAATAGGGGATTCACGTAACGCTGCATGAACCAATCACAGGCCAGGATCTCTACAAGTACAGATAAAGTGCTATTAAGTGTATGGAAGGTGTAGACAGATGAAACTTAAAAGTTCCAGGTTCGTTACAAATATTGCATCAAGACAAAAACAATGGGTTTTAGAGATACAGGCTGGGGGTTGAAATCCCAGGAAGACCAGACTTCAATAAAAGAGAAAAGTAAGTTATTGAAATATGTGAAGAGCAGAGACCTGGAGTCAAGGGAGAAGGAACAACGGAGCAGATGAGACACTACAACTTGGATGCACATCAAACTCAGAGTGAAAGTCAGGATATAGCCCTGACTTCATGGGAGAGTGGAACAGTTCTGCCCCAAATCAGGGCTGTCCAGCTTGATCCAGGACAGTTGGAAGCTATGCGAATCCATAAAAATTCAATGAATGAAAAATTTGAATCTCGACAAATCTAAAAACTTTTTCCAGTTGATTGCTACATTCAATTTGTTACAAATCGATTTGCCCATATTTAGTCAGTGCTTTTATTCAAGAGTTGAATTTAAAGTATTGCCTCCACCTTTATAACTCCTCAGAAGATGGCAGCACTAGTATGTGGCAGGTACTGGACTATTCAGTAGACTCTCCTCTGCAGCTCTTGTTGACAGGAAGCCTAAGCAATAAACAATTGTGATGTTATAGTGTAAAGAATGGATGTCTGCCCAGATGGTCAGTCAATGTGATTTAAGCAATGTGCTATCATTGAATTCTTGACATCAGAAGGTGTCAACCCAAAGGAAATTCATCAGAGAACTCAAACCGTTTAGGTGATTGTGTTGATGTGAGCATGGTGCATCATTGGGCCAGTAAGTATAAAGATGGTAAAGTGGGAACAACTGACTTATCTGACAAAGGAAGAGTTGGAAGTCCTGTGACAGCAACCACTGAGTTAAAAATGCAATATGGTAACATATGGATTCAGGATAATCGCCGTATCACTCAGAGAGAAATTGCAAGCATAATCGGCATTTCACAAAGAACGTGTAGGTCATACTATTTCTTTGCTTGGTTATTGTAAGATCTGTGCATGATGGATTCCCTGGATGCTGATGTTTGAAATGCCACCGCCACAGATCTTCAGAGACTGAAGCTCACCATGTATGACATCCTCCATACAGTCCAAATTTGGTGCCATCTGACTTCCACCTGCTCCCAATAATGTAAGAAGATCTGTGGAGATATCACTTTGCATCTGATGAAGAAGTTGAGAGAACTGAGAATCTGGGTGCGGAAACAGAGTGTCAACTTCTTCCGTAACAGCTTAAGAAAACTTGTTCATCGTTTACAGAAGTATATCCAATTGTCTGCTGATTACATGGAAAAGTGAACATTGATAATTAAAGAGTACATTCTAAGGATTATTTATTATTCTATTTAACCCCTTCCTGACATAGACTGTGCAATTATTTCCTAGAACTGCCTATGTTACTGGAACTTGCACCGATCACTGAAGTTTAACAAATGCTGCTGACAATTTTTGACAATGTGCTTTAAATTTCCTTAACTGCCGGGGTACAGCTGCTCCCACTGGCCACTACCATGAGAAAGTGAATAAATGATGGCTTATCATTGCAGCTTGGAACCTGCTGAAGGTAACTGAAATCTTTGCCCTCATGTGAAGCCAAGCCACAGGCTGAGCTTCATAGGAGAGCCACAAGTTTGCTGGATATTACAGTACTGTCATTTTGCAGTACTCAGTCTAAGGTCGGAGACACACTATGCAAGGTGCATGTGAGATACTCACATAAGTCTCACATGACTCACCTGGAATGGCAGCCAACTCTCTGGAGAGGAGCATGTCAGCTCCATAGAATCACATGCAGCTGATGCGCTCCCATTCACTGAGGCATGGGCCATTCTGGGTAAGTCATGCAAGACTCATGTGAGTATTCCGTATGAATCTTGCAGTGTGTCTCCGACCAAAGCAATCAAATGATTGCAGCTAGGTTCAAGTCCCCCTAGGAGACAAATCAAATTTTAAAGAAGTAAATTAAAATATGATAACAATTCAAAATGAAATCGTTCCCTTTTTCCCCATTTAAAATAAACAAATAAATAATAATTTGCTGTGGGTGCATCCATAAAACTGATCTATCAAAATTTTAAATGAATGAACTCCATCAGCAAACTATAAAGAGAAGAAAATTGAAATGCTAGAACATTGAATTTCTGGGTACCGCTAGTATAATAACAAAAAATGCAATTAAAAGCAATTAAAGAGGAACTCCGGGGAAATAAAAATGTTGTACTGTCCCTGCCCTCCTACATGATGAAGCTGAGCTGTACACTGCAGTTCTAGAATGTATAGATCTCATATAAATCAATAAAATCATATCTGCTCCTCAGCTCTCACCCCTCCCTTAGGAGATAGAGAAATTCAGTCATGCATAGTGCTAAAGTTTCAGGATACAGGAAGCTACTTAGTTGATATGGGGGAGGGGAGACCATGGCAGTGCTGAAAAAAACAATGCAGTGCTTTGACTTTGACTGATACATGACAGCACACATTATGACCATCATATCATTGTACAGTAGAAGATCTAGCGTATATATTTATATAATCTTGGTGACATGATTGCTATTTGAAAGGAGAACACCCTTGTTCATATATTACATGGGATGATATATCAGGGGCAGGGTTGAAGTGTGACCATGGGGCCATTGGCCACATCACTGCCAGGCTTCCTCTTCACACAGAAGTGTAAGGGGGCAGGAATGTAAGATGATCTTGGAGCATCCAGCGTCTAAGCCCCTGACACACCTCGTGTCACTGCTGAAGCATCACTGAATTTCTCTTGCATCACTGAATTTTTCTTTCCCCGATGGGAGGGATGAGAGCTGAGGAGCAGATATGATTTTATTGATTTATAAGCGATCCATAGATCCTAGAACTTTAGTGCCAGCACTGCTTCATCATGTAGTTTCCCTTTAAGACATCATCTCCACCCCAAATTGATATTAATACAAACATCAGCTCCCTTTAAAAATACATGTCCTCCCACAGCTACATTAATGTTAGAATTTTTTTTAATTATTTTTTATTTAAACATTTTAATAAAAACTGTTCCACATTGATTAGTAAGATATGCAGATACATACAACTATAGAAGGACATAGACAACACTTGATGCAGCTATTGTGTGTATAACACTAACAAGTCCACTTGCGTCCAAAGGAGGACTTACTCAGTTCCCTGCCTGAGTCCATAGACTAACATTCACATAAAGCAATAATATATATCCGGTATTCTTATCTGTGATAACTCAAGAATCCTCCGTAACAGTATTAACCAGGTAGAGCCAAGAAGAAGAGAAGAAGAAGAAAAGCGCATTAATCATGAAACCTAGGGATAGCGAAACATAGAAAATAGAAGAAGGCGAAAAGAAGAAGAGAGGGGTGGGGGGGGGGGCGAGGGGAGAGTCAGGACAAGTCTATAGAAGAGTAGCATAGCAGGTGAGAGTCGGCGACCGCGTCCTCAGTCCTCGGAGCCAGCCAGAAGCTGTCCATACCTAGGTGTTTGTTGAAAATCCATCCAATCGGAGCAGGTAGTCCAAAATCCCAAATATGTGTCATGAACGGAGGCTGTCAGATCCTCCATGTACATCAGCTCATTGACTTTTCCAACCCACTGAGACAAGCGTGGGGGGGAAGTCCTACCCCAGAGGTCAGGTATACACAATCTAGCCGTGATAAGGAGAAATTTCAGCAGCAAATTTGTATAGGTCTGGGTAGTGACATTAGTTAAGTGTAATAGAGTCACAGCCGGGGTGAGAGGATCCAAATAATTTGTAACCAGTTGTGTTACTGTTTCCACACCCCTCTACAAGGGGCGAAGCACCTCGCACTCCCAGAAGATGTGAACTAATGAGCACACTTCTTTCTTACATCGCCAGCAAGCAGCATCCACTGTGGGGTACAAAGCATGCAGTCTCTCAGGCACCCTGTACCATCTCAACACAATCTTATATCCAACCTCTTGCTGCTTAGAGCTGATGGAAGCGCTATGAGCGAAGCCACAAATACGGGTTATTTGCGAGTCTGAGAAAGTAAATCCCAGGTCCGCTTCCTACTTGGCTAGGAAGTAAGGAGGGCCCTGACCCGGGAAGGAAGTCAACATCGCATAGACCCTGGACAACACATGCCGTGTAGGTCCTGTATCAGTGCAAAGTACCTCAAATTGGGTCACTGGGCGGTCATAACATTGTCGTGGATGAAATGTCCATAGGAAGTGTCTTATCTGTAGACATCTCCAACATCCCAGCGAAATAGGGTTATCCCACGTCCTAAGTATAGCCAATGAGGGCCAGTCGTCTACGTCTCTAAAGGTCTGCACTCTCTCTACCCAAAGTGATATACTGACAGAACACATAATCATCAACTGCAGGTGCAAGGTCCTGGTGGCTCAGCACTGGTGTGAGTCTGGAACATGTCAGAATCATGAAGGGTCTAGTCCACAAGGCAGTACAATAAAACACCGTCGCCCCCAATGTAGGATGCGAGCCTATTGTAGCAGGAGCTGCAGAGAGAAGCCAAGGCAGTCTGTCCAGAGGGACAGGACAAAAATTCTGTTCTATTCCTACCCAAGATTTGCCCCCTGAGTTCCTACACCAATCTACCATTCTGGCAAAATGCACAGCAAGTTGATAGTATTTAAAGTTAGGTAAGCCAATACCACCCGCTGATTTCGACCTGGACATTGGCTGGTTTCACACTGCAGTTTTTTTCACTGATCAGTGTCCATCCAGTTTATGTGTCAAAACCAGGAGTGTCTCCAAAACTCAGAACAGGTTTCAATCTTTCAATTATAGTTTTTCTCTGCAAGTTCCTCTCCTGGTTCCTCTTCTGGTTTTGACACACAAACCTGATCAAACTTGATCAGGGTAAAAACTGTAGTGTGAAACCAGCCATTATCGAGTGACTGAGCCTGGCTTACCTCCCTGCCCACACAAAAGTGGTTTGGATTGTGGCGACTACTTTAAAAAAGGACATTGGAATTTTAATAGGGACCGCTTGTAATAAGTATAAGAGGCATGGGAGGACGTTCATTTTAAGCATATGGCACCGTCCAAACCATGAGAACGAGATTTTGGACCATCTTACACAGTCTTCTCTAATTGAGGAGAGGAATGCAGGAAAGGTATGCTTGAACAGCATGTCCGGATTGGCTGTCATCTTAACCCCCAAATAATTAATGAACTGAGTGTTCCATTTGAAGCTGAAAGAAGATTGTAGGTTGGTAGTTACAGCTCGTGGCAGGTTAATATTTAATAATTTGGACTTTTGGAAATTTATTTTAAAATTAGAGACTCGGGCGAAAGTTTGTATTTCCGTCATTAACTTAGGGAGAGACATAGAGGGTATAGTTAAGAAAAATAATAAGTCATCCGCATATGCGGCAATTTTGTGCCAGATTCTGCCCACCTCTATGCCTGTGATGTCTGGGTTGGACCTAATTCTCCTAAGCAGTGGCTCGATGGTAAGAACAAAAATCAATGGCAAGAGAGGGCACCACTGGCGGCTGCGATTGTGGATTTCAAAGGGGTCTGATAGGAAGCCATTAACTCTGACCCTTGCCTGAATACAGAGCCATAATCCACCGCATCATATTCAGTTCCAGCCCCAAATGCAGGAGGGCCTCCCCCATAAAAGTCCAAATAACCCAATCAAATGCTTTTTCAGCATCTGTTGATAGAAGTAAGGAGGGGACCCCTCCACACCTGGCCCCATGAACCAAATTGATCACCTTGACAGTGTTGTCACGTGGTTCTATCCCCATCACAAAACCCGCCTGATCAGGATGGATCACCTCCACCATTATGGGGGCCAGTCTCATTGCCATTATTTTCGCGAACAACTTCAAGTCTACGTTTTTAAGAGTGAAATTTTTAAAACACGTTGAAAGCTATAAATTTAAAAAAATAATTGTGTTTATTGAAATTACACCACACTTGTAACTTTTTTTTACTGTTTTCAAGTGCCTTGAATGTTAAATGAAGAATGTTAATACAAAGAAAAGAATCACTAGAGAAGGACATTTAGGTAGGAAGAATAAGGGTACAAGATGAAAAGGAAGACCAGGAAACCGATGGCTTGATACTCTCAAGATAATGGTGAAGGGGTCCCTAGTGGACCTATCTAGGCTTGGAGAAGACCCTGATGGACCTATCTAAGTTTGGAGAAGACCCTGGTGGAATTCTAGGCTTGGAGAAGACCCTGGTGAATCTATCTAGGCTTGAAGAAAATCCCGGTGGACCTATCTAGGCTTTGAGAAGACCCTGGTAGACCTATCTAGGCTTGGATAATATCCTGGTGTACCAATCCGGGCTTAAGGAATACCCTGGTGGACCTATATAGGCTTAAAAAAGACCCTGGTGGACCTTTCTAGGCTTGGAGAAGATCCAGTGTACCTATCCAAGCTTAAGGAAGAACCTAGTGGACCTATCAAGGCTTGGAGAAGACCCTGGTGCACCTACTGTACCTAGGCTTTGAAAAGACCTTGCTGGACCTCGCTAAGCTTGGAGAAAAGTCTGGTGGACCTATCTAGGCTGCACATGATCGATCTTCCTACAGAGCATTTATCCATCAAGTCACCAAAGCATGTGATCAAGCTGAAGGCCGATAAATATAAATCAATGATGTAATTGAAAGCTAGAACTGGTCCTACAAAGAAAAACAAGCCTTCATACTGATTTCTACAGAAAATTACAGAAATTACAAAAAGAAGAAAAAGAGGAAAAGAAAACAATTGAGGAAAATGGAAAAAATAACATCAAATTCTTGATATCAGGCTTAAGTAACACTATACACCAGTGTATATTTCTGATTTAAAAAAGGAATAGAAAAACAAGTAACATTTCAAACCAACTTTCATAAAAGTACCTTAGTAACTATCGTCCATTATTACATGGGCTGAAGTTGAAATCCCAGCAGGCTTCTATCAGTGGGGAATTATAGTGCATACTTCACTTCCTCTTCATGTATAAGTACTGAGGAAATATTGAAAGCAAAGAAATATAGCTGCCGAAAAAAGTACATTGTGAATTATTGTAATTTTCTCCAGAATAGACATTTTGGTTTTGCGGAGTTTATGGATGTTGGTGAGGTGAAGTAAAAAATGCTTCCAGGCTTGTCTGGATCAATGGACAAATCACATTTGTAAGACGGCAACAGGAGAAGGAATGATTTCATTTTTGGAGACTTTTTTTGCAGTAAATATCACTTCACTTGCCGTTCTTTATAGTTGTTTAATAACACAATGGTTCGGTACATTTCTTTAATAGGCTGTTGGACAGGGCATCAGGGGACAAGTTTATCAGAAATGTAAAGCGTATGGAGACTTTTACAAGCATTAACGTATTGGTATAAGGTTGTGATTAAAAATTTCCCATAGCTTTGAGTACACAGCGCCCTTGCTGATCTACCGTACATTTGAAACCAGAAGTTTACATACACTATATAAAAAGACACATACAGTTGTGGCCAAAGGTGTTGACACCCCTGCAATTCTGTCAGATAATACTCAGTTTCTTCCTGAAAATTATTGCAATCACAAATTCTTTGGTATTATTATCTTCATTTAATTTGTCTTCAATGAAAAAACACAAAAGTGAATGAAGGAAAAAGCAAAACATTGATCATTTCACACAAAACTCCAAAAATGGGCCAGACAAAAGTATTGGCACCCTCAGCCTAATACTTGGTTGCACAATCTTTAGCCAAAACAACTGCAATCAACCGCTTCCGGTAACAATCAATGAGTTTCTTACAATGCTCTGCTGGAATTTTAGACCATTCTTCTTTGGCAAACTGCTCCAGGTCCCTGATATTTGAAGGGTGCCTTCTCCAAACTGCCATTTTTAGATCTCTCCACAGGTGTTCTATGGGATTCAGGTCTGGACTCATTGCTGGCCACCTTAGAAGTCTCCAGTGCTTCCTCTCAAACCATTTTCTAGTGCTTTTTGAAGTGTGTTTTAGGTCATTGTCCTGCTGGAAGACCCATGACCTCTGAGGGAGACCCAGCTTTCTCACACTGGGCCCTACATTATGCTGCAAAATTTGTTGGTAGTCTTCAGACTTCATAATGCCATGCACACGGTCAAGCAGTCCAGTGCCAGAGGCAGCAAAGCAACCCCAAAACATCAGGGAACCTCCACCATGTTTGACTGTAGGGACCATGTTCTTTTCTTTGAATGCCTCTTTTTTTTCTCCTGTAAACTCTATATTGATGCCTTTGCCCAAAAAGCTCTACTTTTGTCTCATCTGACCAGAGAACATTCTTCCAAAACGTTGTAGGCCTTCTCAGGTAAGTTTTGGCAAACTCCAGCCTGGCTTTTTTATGTCTCGGGGTAAGAAGTGAAGTCTTCCTGGGTCTCCAACCATACAGTCCCTTTTCATTCAGACACCGACGGATAGTACGGGAGGATACTGTTGTACCCTCGGACTGCAGGGCAGCTTGAACTTGTTTGGATGTTAGTCGAGGTTCTTTATCCACAATCTTGCGTTGAAATCTCTCGTCAATTTTTCTTTTCCATCCACATTTAGGGAGGTTAGCCACAGTGCCATGGGCTTTAAACTTCTTGATGACACTGCGGACGGTAAACACAGGAACATTCAGGTCTTTGGAGATGGACTTGTAGCCTTGAGATTGCTCATGCTTCCTCACAATTTGGTTTCTCAAGTCCTCAGACAGTTCTTTGGACTTCTTTCTTTTCTCCATGCTCAATGTAGTACACACAAGGACACAGGACAGAGGTTGAGTCAACTTTAATCCATGTCAACTGGCTGCAAGTGTGATTTAGTTATTGCCAACACCTGTTAGGTGCCACAGGTAAGTTACAGGTGCTGTTAATTACACAAATTAGAGAAGCATCACATGATTTTTCTAACAGTGGCAATACTTTTGTCCATCCCCTTTTTTATGTTTGGTGCGGAATTTTATCCAATTTGGCTTTTGGAAAATTCTTTTTGTGTTTTTTCATTGAAGACAAATTAAATGAAGATAATAATACCAAAGAATTTGTGATTGCAATCATTTTCAGGAAGAAACTGAGTATTATCTGACAAAATTGCAGGGGTGTCAATACTTTTGGTCACAACTGTATGCATGTTTTTCTCACTATCTGACATAAAATCAGAATAAATCTTCCCTGTTTTAGGTCAATCAGGATTACCAGAATTATTCATATTTGCCAAATCCCAGAATAATGAGAGAGAGAGAGAGAGAGAGAGAGAACGTTTTAAGGCATTTTTATTACTTTCTGCAATGTCACACGTTTACATACATTTCCTTAGTATTTGGTACCATTGCCCTTAAACTGTATGACTTGGGTCAAATGTTTTGGATTTCCTTCCACAAGCTTTTTATAATAGTTGGTAGGAATTTGGGACCATCCCTCCTGACAGGACTGCTGTAACTGAGCCATGTTTGTATGTCGCCTTGCTCGCACCTTCCTTTTCAGCTTTGCCCATAAATTTTCAATAGGATTGAGATCAGTGCTTTGTGATTGCCACTCCAAAATATTGACCTTGTTATCCTTAAGCCACTTTGTAACCAGCTTGGCAGTATGCTTCGGGTCATTGTCCATTTGGTAGGCCCATTTCCAACCAAGCTTTAACTCCCTGGCTGATGTCTTGAGATGTTGCTTTAGTTTTGCCACATAATCTTCTTTTCTCATGATGCCATCTATTTTGAAGTGCACAAGTACTTCCTGCAGCAAAACAACCCCAAAACATGATGCTGCTACCCCTGTGTTTCATACTTGATGTTCTTAGGTTTCATAGCTTCTCGCTTCTCCATTATGGCCAAACAGTTCAATTTTAGTTTTGTCAGACCACAGTACATGTCTCTAAAAGTTAAGGTCTTTGTTCCTGTGTGAAATTCTAAAACTTAATCTGGCTTTTTATGTTTCTTTTGGAGCAATGGCTTCTTCCTTGCAGAGTGGTCTTTCAGTCAATGATGATATAGTACTTGTATCACTATAGATAATGACACAATCTTACCAGCTTCTGCCATCATCTTCACGTCTTTTGCTTTTGTTCTTGCTTTAATATGCATGTCAGACCAAAGCATGTTCATCTCTGGGACATAGAACCCATCTCCTTCTTGAGTGGTATGATGGCTGGACATTCCCATCCTGTTTGTACTTGCGTGTAATTGTACAGATGAATGAGGCACCTTCATGTATCTGGAAATTGCACCCAAGATTGAACCAAACTTGTGCAAGTCCACAATTCTCTTCCTGATATCTTGTCTAATTTCTTTAGAATTTCCAGTGATACTACACAAACAAGCAGCATGCATCAGATGTGCATTAAAATACATCCAGATGTGTGTCTCTAATTAACTCAAATCATGCCAATAAACCTATCAGAAGCTTCCAAGCACATTACATCATCATATGGTCTGTCCCAAATTGTTTAACCCCTTCACCCCCTGCGTTTTTTTTCCATTTTTTCTTTTTAATTTGTTCTCCTTTACTTCCAGGAGCCAAAACATTTTTTTATTTCCAGTCAGTATAGACATATGAAGGCTTGTTTTTTTGCAGGACAAGTTGTACTTTTAAATGACACAATTTATTTTTCCAGATAATGTAGTGGAAAATGGGAAAAAATGACAAATGCACTGAAATTGCATGTAAAAAGGTGCAATTACATAATTGTTTTTTTTTTTCCATTATTTAACATGTTCACTATATGGTAAAACTGACATGTCATTATGGTGCCTCGAGTCAATATGAGTTTGTATATTTTAAACATGTATACTGCTGTTAAACAGGTTGGCTGTGGCTTGGCAGGCACTGCTGCTCACCATCCCCCTGAGCACACTCTCTCTGCTTGTGCTGTTTCTCACCCCTGTGCGC